>RJWH01008192.1:0-32798 GCA_004363575.1 Solenodon paradoxus
GGGAAAATGTCTTCTACCACATTAGCACTTACTTCTCTTTAAAATTCTCTTGTTACTTATTTGTAGTATGCATCTCTGTAATGGAATGTACATTAATGAGAAAAAAGGTCTTTTATGTCTAACTTATTGCTCTACCTTGGTGTATCAGTGAGTGTCTGACACAGAGAAGATGCTCAAACAGTGCTTGCTGAATTAATGAATGACTGGAAAACTAAAGACCGTATTCATGAGAATATCAGAATTATGAAATATCTATGAACACATCTAAAAGGAAATAAGAAATATAAATATAGAAGTATTAAAAATAAAGATGTGTAACTCAATTAACGATCACAAAGTGATTATGTTAGCATGCAATCCGAGTGGGTCATTGTGCTGCCTTGGATGAATACCACTGCAGATGCAGCACTTGAAAGTAAAAGAAAAGTTTTTCTTTGTAAGAAGGAGAAAACGGGCAGGAAGAGGGAGAAAGGCTACTACACTTCTCAAGACAGGAGCAGCGGGTCGGGCGCAAGTGAAAAACCAGACCACTAAACTAACAAGGGTGCACACGTTTACAAGGGGTCTTGCCCCACCCCCACTCTAGGGGCATTTCTGGGCGGGATCTCCAATTATAATGAACTTAATGAATAAGTCCATATTCAATCTTATGTTAAGTTTCTTATCATGAGGGAGAGGTGAGTTTCAGGTAACTCTGTGAAATACTAGGTTAGTGCAGCCAGCCAGCGAGCCGGTCTGGGCAATGAGGGCCTCTGCAGAGTGTATCACCTCATCTGGTCATTTTGAGGCTTCCTTTGTGTTAGAAATGTATTGTTTCCCTGGCCCTTGGGAGCCTGGTTTGTGTCAGAGTCTTATCTGACAGTTTTAGGGCCTTGTTTGTGGGGGCACCTCTCCTGCCCCACCTCCCTCTAGCCGCCTGCCTAACCAATATCTCTGCAAACACTATTCAGGTAAAGACATTAATATTATCATTCTCCCCCAAACACCCTTGGGTCCCTTTCCAATGATTACTTTCTTCATCATCTTCAAAACTATAACAGTATGCTAACTTGTAGCTCTATAGTTTTGTCTACTTTTGAACTTTATAGAGAGTCATAGTATGTATTCTTTTGTGTTTGGCTTCTTTTGTGCAATATTGCTTATGTAATTCACCCATTTCTGTAGCTGCCATGGTCATTGCTGTGTAGTATTTCATTGCGAGACTATACCTTAATTTATTTATATGTTCTATGGTTATTCATGTCTCATGGTGCCCATAAACACACATTTCTCTGGATATATGCCTGAGGTCATAGGGTTTGTATATACTCAAGATTAATAGTATCGTTTGATTAATGAAAGCTTTTGACTTTAATGTAGTACAATTTATTAATCTTTTCTATTCATGTTAATGTTTTGTTGTTTTTTCATTTAGCCTGCAATTCATTTAGAATTTATATTTTGTATATGGTGTGAGGCAGTAGTCAATATTTATTTTTCCCCAGGTCAATATCCAGTGACCTCAGCATAATTTATTTCTGCCCTGCAGAAATACTTAAAAATAATTGTGTGTACACAAAAGCATGATACTTTTCTGGACCTTTATTCTGCTCTAACCTTGCCAAAACCACCCTTTGTTTAATGACAGGTCTTGCTGTCTGATAGAATAGGTCTTATATCCATCTCCTGCAAGAATAATTTGATTATTCTTAGCTCTGCTACTTCATCTCAATTTGAAATCAGCTGGTCAATTTTTCTCTTTTTTGAAAAAAAAAAATCTCCTGGGACTGTAACTGAGATCACAGTGATCAATTTGGAAAGAACTGACATCTTCAAAGAACCGTGTCTTCCAAACCATAAGTAAGATATATTCCTCTATTTTTCAGGTTCTCTTAATTTCTTATATTATGTTTGATATTTTTCTTTGTAGAGGCTTTCACAGCTTTCATTTTTACCAAGTAGGTGGTGGTTTTTGATACTCTCTTAAATCATATATTTAAAACATTTCTGTTTTCTATGATGCTAATATAGCCAGATATTTGATTTTCTTTTGTTGAATATAGTTTATAGTCAGAAATTCTGCTAATTTCCTTGTTTATTCTTAAAACGTATGTGTCATTTCCTTTGTGAATGATTCTTTCATTTTCTTTTAGTTTTAACATTTTAAATTAATAAACTGATTAATGAATACATTGCCTTGTTTCAATTTTTAGGATCTCTCATTCAATTTTGATGGAAAAAGTGATACTGGGTGGGCTTACTTTTTTGTTTTACAGAGAAAACTTTTCTTTTTTATTGAAGTACATGTAAGATGACTATGTTCCTTGCTTAATATGTATGGATGACAATTTCTCCCACAATGATGCTTTAATCCTAAAGATTCCCAATCTAATTCCCCAGAGAATTTATCACAGACCTTGATAAACTAATGAAAAATTTATCTAACCTTTGTATGCTGTTGGTGGAAATGTAAATTGGTACAGTCACTATGGAAAACTGTATGGGATTTCTCGAAATGTTAGCGTACGGATACCATATGATCCAGCTATTCTATTTTGGGGCATTGATCCAGAGAAAGCAAAACCACTAATTTGAAAAGATATACACAACTTTAGGTTCATTGCAGCGTAATTCACAATGGATGAGCTATGGAAACAATCTAAGTGACCTTTGATGGATGAGTGGATAAGGATGTGGTAGATAGACACAATGGCATATTATTCCACTATAAAAAGATGAAATCTTGCAATCTGTGACAACAAGGATGGAATTTCAGGGGATTATGCTACGTGAAATTAGACATATGGAGTGATTTCCACTGGCAAAAATTACAAAAATTACAAAAGGGTAGCCCAGAAAATGCTGTAAATTTCCAGTGCGATTTCGTCTATGGAAGATAAAGAAACAAAGCAAATGAACAAACAAAGCAAAACCAAAGACAAATCCTCAGACTCTGACAGTAGAATGATGGTTACCAGAAGAAAAGGAGAATGGAAGTGAATGGGTAACACAGGTAACGGTGGTCAATTGTATGGTGCTCAATGAACACTGGATTTTCAGTGGTGAGCACCATAAAGTATATATAGATGTTAAAATATAAAGCTGTATACCAGAAACTTAAAAAAAACAAACAACAGAACAAAACAAATGAACACATAAAACAAAAGCAAGCTCTTCAAAAAAGAGAACGAAATGGTAGTCATCAGAGGGGATGGGTGTCAGATGTATGGTGGTGGATGGAGAATAGATTTCTGGCGGGCATCCTAGTGTAGCATATAGAGATGTTGAATTATAATGCTACGCACTCGAAACCTGATGTATACATATGTTATCAATAAGTGTTACTTCAATAAATATTTAAAAATTAAAATCTAAAGGAGAATATATGTAAGATTTTCCAAGGAATTTTTGGAAAGCAAAAATAACGAGAGGGTTTGGGCTAGATATTTACCTTATGTCAGCTACCCTCAAAGCAGTGTGGAAGACCAAGATTCTTATTCAGGCAATTTTGGTGGGGAGGAAAGGAGGGTGTTTCCTTGAGGGTAAGGGCAAATGTTAATCAGCCAGGTGGTCTCCACAGGAGAGTACATCAATCTGATCCTATGGGAGACATAAGAGGACAAATCGGAGCACAAAGTTAGTGCTGTTTTGATGCAAATGATAGGGGGTACGCTGACCTTTCCTGTCCTTTCTTAGTGAGTCAAGCCTGAGGTGTTCCCTGGCTGGGGGTGGGGTGCTGCCTAGCTTCCTGGCAGGCTGCTCCCATTTAGCTGACTCTTTCCATTGAAGAAAGGGCCTCTGTGACGTATCAGCAAAATAGCAACAGGCTGATAGGAGCTCTGCTTTGTAAAGAGTATTGAGTTGGGACTTGAGCAGCACCCATTACCTCATTATAGGCTTGGAGAAGAAAAGGTTACAAGCCGGTATCAATAATGCACACAAGGAGGTTGTGTGAAAATGTGGGAGGGAGACCCATTAGTACTCTGGTTGAGGGCCGACTTATTTCCTCTCCTCCCACATGCACATTAGAACTATTTTTATGACTCTTCATCATCCACTTATTTTCTTCCTTTGGGACAGCTTTGCTTTTGGAAGGAAGAGATGTAAAATAGAAAAACAAGGAGGGTTTCAATGAGTGGAGATTGTGATGACATTGAAAATTAGGTCTTGAGAAAAGAAGAATGAGCGTCTATAATCTTGAAAGGGAGGGAGGAAGTTTGATGTCCAGAAATTGACAGGAGGGGCAGTTTCTTGTGGGGACAACACCCAATTCATGAACAGATGAGTGAGCTTCTAGGAGAGGGAAGCTTAGTGTCAGCAAAGTGAGAGCCTCAATGAGAGGGACTGTGAAGACATACAGGGATGGTAGCGGTCAGGGAAGACTGTGATGTGAGTACCAAGTAGATGGCTAAATTGACAGAAGATGCTGTCAATTTGCAAAGGTGACTGAAGGAAGAAAGGTTTTGTAGGAGAAGACCTTTTCTCTGACCCCAATGTAAAAAGCAGCCTGCCAGGAATTTCCCACAGGACTGCTACGGAGGTTGAAGCTCTGTCCAAGGACACGTAAGCGTCCTCCCTACTCTGCGGCTGTACATAGCTGATGAGAGTTGCCAGTGGAAATCACACAGAGCCGAGGAGGTGAGTCTTTGCGTCAGAGTATAAAAGGAGCTCCCCCAAGCTCCACTGTTGCGCCGTTTTGGGTAAAGATGCCCCTGAGCCGGTACTGGTACAATAAAGCGCCTTTCTCTGCTTGAGTGCCAGCTGTCGGTCCTCTCACTGTCCGGAGGCTCTGCCATAACAGTTTAGATGGGGCAAAAAATAAGGAGAGAGACTGGGAATGGGGACCTTGTTGTCTGATTCAAGATCTGAGCGGTTGTGTTCGATGAAGACTTTGTGGGATGCGGGGCTTCTCCGGGAAATCCAGGTTTTCCTGTGAGAGCAGAGGGGCAGAGAAAATGCTTTAGGGGAAAGCAGAGAGCATATGGAAATAGCTGAGCCACAGAACAAAGAGTCTAGGGGTCGTAGGGACAGGAGCAGAAGTGTACACTGAGAGGGATATAAGACATGCAGGATTATTGCCAATGCCAAGATTTCATCCCATTCTAAAAAGCATTTCATTTCATTGGCATCCAGGCTTAACCCCATCCTCAAGTGCTAATTCCTTTCGACTCTTATTAACTTGCGTATTTCTCAGTGACAAGTAGAAAGCAAAGTTAATTAAATACTGCTTTGAATATGCTTTAAGAGTTGTAATGAAAAATACATATTTAAAAGTAAATTGTAAGTATAGAGCGGAAACATACATAACCCAAGAAACTGGGTGGCCGAGACAGTGCTCAGGGCGACATTGTAGGTGACAAGGAAAGAAGGGCTACGAGGTCCTCGTAGGGGTACCTGACTAGCAACAATGGAGAATCTTCACATCGAAGACTAAAGCAGAGAATAATCCAGACTGTTTCTTCTAACAAACTGGTAGAGCCAGTAGGAGTGCTCCAGGCAGCAAAGACTGGAAGTCAAAGGTGTAATTTCCTACTGAACTATTTTTTCCAATGGTTCTGTTTTCCTGAAATCAGCAAGCTTGTTGGATGCTTATGAATGATTGGTGCTCAGCCCAGTGTCAGGTACACAGTAGATTCTCAACAGATGTTTACCGAAAGAATTCAAGGAAAATTTCATTCTCAGTAGACAGAGTACTTGAGAACAAGGGTGATGTGTATGTGGTTATTTTGTGTGTGTGTTTATGTGTGTATACTGCCTGCCCAAAACTTGTCTATTTTTTCCTCACTCTTTTCTAGCAAGATGCTTCTTTTTTTTTTTTTTTTGCATTTAACAGCCTAAAGTAATGTAGCTGCAAAGCTGGCTTTACTACAGAGACTGGTCTTGTCAGGACATAGCTCTGCATGTCCATGGAGGGTAAAGCATGTGTTAATTCATATAATCAGGCTATAAAACAGTGGTTCCCCAACCTTGATTACACATCATAATCACCCGGGGTGATAAAAACTTTGAGGCCCGGTTTCCACCCCAGGGACGCTGATTCACTTGTCTTTGGTGGGACTTGGGCGTAACTATAGACACAGACATGGACCTTGAAACTGATATTGACTTAGACATTAACATTGACATATATGACACACACACGTATATATAATTGCACACTTTTTTAAAGTTCCCTGGGACATTTTAAAGTACCTCTAAGGTAGAAAGCCATTGCTCTAAACATTTCTTTCCAGAGGCTCTCTGATATTATTAGAAAAGAAATCTCTCCCCACTTGGCTCCTAATTCCTTTAACTTGACCTTTCTCCTGCTGTCCTTTAGTCCTGGATCTTCTTTTGTTGTCTGGTTAATTTAGATGTCTTGAGGCGTGGGTTCTTCAAATAAGTTCTAAGAAGTTTTGTAGAAGATAGGATTTAAACTCCATTTTCTATGTCTGAGGTATATATTCTCTGAACAACTGTTCACAACACGATTGCTGGCAATTTCAAGTATATCACTTCCTGGCTGTGAATAAAAGAAATAGGATATGTATTCCCTCATTTTGACATAAATCTTCTGTGCTAATTTTACTAGAGAAATTATCATTGAGAAACCAAAAGTTGTTTCACCAGAAATGCAAAGCTATAATCACTAGGGAGAGGCAGTGAGTGAGAGAGCCAGGTATAAATTGAAGCTCTCAGCCACTCTTTCATGCATACTTCCCGTTTCCCTGCTCAAACACCTCTGCAAGTCAGGTAAGTGCTTCCTTCACCTCCAACTTAGGATGCCTGTGTTTTGAGAACACCCAGCATTTACTGGGTTAAAAGAAGTACTTTTATTAAAGTGCATCACCTTCCTTGGGGTGGTTTCATTTAATTCAGCAAGTTCAGGCTTGTGACAGTGTCTTTTCTTCATTTTGTCTGACAGTAAGTTAATTCATCTGATTTCTGAGTTAACTTGCAAAGAATCCCTGGGGTTGAAGTGGAAGTTATAACAGCCGATGTGTGATGCCCTCGCAGGATTTGACTCTTGCTAGCAAATGTCCCTCAAGTCTGCAGGCATCCAAACATTTTTATTCTGCTTTCTTGTTTTGAGATCTGTCTTAAAGACTTTATTAACTACTTGCAACATAGCTAGTGATGAAGAACACAGAAAATATTCTATATGTTTTGTTTTGGTATCCGTGAGTTGCGTTTGAAAAAAATTTTTTTTTTGTTGCGCTAACTAAAGGAATCTGAGCTTACTGTACAAACCCAAATCAATACAGATAAGTAAGAAAGCCCTGCTTAATAATCCAGAGCCACACAGATGTCATTGCTCCTTTGGGAAACATTCATAGTTAGAGACTGGGGTTTAAAAGAACTCGTTTGTCCTGCTGCTCTCTGCACTGGATTTGAATTAATGCAGAAAAGGAAAGTATCAGAAAAGAATGTGAAGACTCTTGGCTTGAGTACAGTTAAGACTGGACTGGAGAAGACTTGGGGGACCTGAGGCCAGTGGGATTCCTAGCGGGGGCTGCACAAGGCCCACCTGATGGACAAGGAAGGCAGGCAGAGACTGCCTGGGAGCATCACCCGCAGGGGAGTCGGGGGCAGGCAGCTGCAGGCAGGTTCTGACGGAGAGCACGAGGCTGGAGCCCTGTTCTCTGGGGAAATAAAAACCCGATGAGGCATAAAGTCACACTGATTCCGGCCCCCCTTGAGGAAAGACAATGAGCAGGCATGAGAAGCAGGAGCAAGGACTTTGAGCCCAGTTTCCTGTTTTCTGTATCAGTGCAGAAGGAAGAGAAGCAGGGCACAAAGTAGCCCAAACAGGTGAAGGGACCTGCTGGGTCTTGACTGTCATTACTTTTCCAGATCTGCCTCGAATCACCATGGATCCGCGCGGCGCAGCAAACAGTCGGTTCGGGTTTGAGGTTTTCAAAAAGCTGACAAAAATAAAGGAGGGTAACATCCTTTTCTCCCCCGTGAGCGTCCGAACGGCGGTGGGCATGCTGCTCCTGGGGGGAGCCACCTCCGCGCACCTGCAGAAGGTAGGCGGACTCCTCGTCTCCCCGGGGCGCTGGGTCTCCCCGAAAGAACCTGCAGCAGAGCCTCCGACAGATGGACGTCCTGGGGCCCCGTGGACCAGGAACCAGAAATATGTGAGGCAAGGAGGCATTTCGGGTCTCTGGGGGGAGTCTTCTCCAAATGCCACGTGCTCCCTGCAGCTGGAAATCCCTCTAAGTGGGGGCTGGGCCAGCAGCCTTGTCCTGTCTTTAATGCCCTAATTAAAGATGAGAACCAAACCCATAATCCTCACCAGGGCATAAATGACACATCCAAGATGAAGACATGAATGGACAAACCAATGTAGGCGCCTCTGAAGACCTCAGTGGGTGACCCAGACCCGTTTATGATTTTGCAAGGAGGGAGATGCTAACCCTGTGCACCACTGTCCTTTCATTGAGAAGCATCTGCTTTCCCCTGACTTTGTGCCGCTTTCTGTCGCTTCTAGATGCTTTGTTCTGAAAAAGACACAGAAGACTCAAGAATCAAAGCTGAAGAAAACGAGGTGGGGAGACATGGCCTACACCTTCAGTATGGTTGTGTTTTAGCTGTGGATTCGTTGGGGAAAGGTATAGAACAGGTACGACTTCTTATTTTTAAGCAATAATAATCCCCGTATCAAGTTATGTTGCTAAGATTGTATAACAATAATAAAGCCTTAGTGTTAAGGAGAGACCTTAACTTTTGCACGAATAGCTGTTAGGAAATATCTGGCACAGGGTTATAGACTGAAAATTCTCCAGAGTAGAGTGGGTAGGTTTTAGAGTTAAACAGTGATGGGTCTGAATCCCAGCGTAGTCATTTAACAGCTATGCTCCTTTGGGCAAGTTGTTCCTCTGCTTCAGGCCTCTGTCAAATGCCCACCAGAGTCTCTGCAGCAACTTACCTGGAGGTGGCTGTGGTGGTAATAAATTGGTGATGATTACTGAATTCCATATTAAGTCCTCTTGCTGATGTTTATTTTTGATTAGCCCAGAACCAATGACTTCTTGGGCTTGCTTCCAAATCTGGGCTTGTAGTATTCCTCAACCCCAGACTGTGCAAGCATGGGAAAGGGATTAAGCCCACAGAGGGGGCGATATCCAGAGATGAGCAGAGCGCTCAGGAAGGCACACCTCTTCTGATACTCGTCAGAGCCCATTCCTAGGTCCTCATAAAAGATGCTCACATCACCCAGCTCTAAGCGCTGTTTGCACAATCCCACGAGGCCGGGTTTTCTGGGTGCTTTGGTTGCACATGTGGAGAGTTGAACCTCCTTACACAGCTTTTACGACAGAGGTGGGTCAGCTAACTTCTCCACTTTTCACTCAGTCAAGGAGTCAGTTGTTTCCAGGACCCTTTCCCTCCCCAGCATGGCGGCTCACAAGGAATCGCCCCGTGGGAGTTAGAAGAGGCACACCCCCCTGGGGCAAATGCCCCTCTCTGGCTTGGGGACTGGGGAGGGAGCACAACCTCTGCAGCTCTCCATGGCAGCCTTGTCCCCGGCACTTTTCTGGGAGTCACTGAGGCAGGAAAAAGAATTGCATTACTTAAAGGATGTTAGGACAGGGACATGTCTTCAAGGCCATTGACTCTAATCTCTGCTCTTTTTATAGCTTAGTAGGCAAATAAGTAATGTGATTTGTGTAGAAACAGGCCAGATGTACATTTGATTATCACATGAATTCAGATTATTCTGAATCTTGCTTTTGGTGATAGATAGAAACTAGACATTTGGTAATAATGATTATGTAGTTTGCACAGATGTTGGAATAAGAAGTTGTATACTGAAAATTTAAAAAAAGAACCAAAACAAGCAAAACAAAAACTCAGACTATGAGAACAAAGTGGTGGTCACTAGAGGGGCATGGGATGGGAAGTGGGCAAACTGGGTAAAGGGGTTAGCTGTTTGGTGGTGGATGGGGACTAGACTTTTGGGGGACCATAGAGTAGTGTGTATGTACACATATGCACACAATATTTACATGTATGTGTATATACACATATATATATATAATTCAATATGCCTGTATTATAAGCTAATTTATTTCAGTAAAAAATTTAAATTGAAGATAAAATCTTAAGACACAATGTACAAAAGTTATAAGGATAAGGCAACTCTGCAATAGTTAGTAATAATGAAATTCTGAATAATAATGCAATTCTGTACCCTCCCCTCCAGTGTAAGAAGTAAATCATTACCAAATCAGTTAACACCCCAAGTACACATCCTCATCCTCTCCTGAATGAGGAAGTGTGCTTTTCTAGACTTGATGCTCATTATTCTATTCCCATATATTTGCTATTTCAACTCATGTAGTAGCTTCTTTGTTATTATTCTTCACAAATGTAATTATTCTTGGTCCAGGATTGTGTTGACAAGATCCATCTATTTTAGGTGGATACTTGTAGCTGTAGTTGATTTATTTTCATGGTAGTTAATATATTTATTCTGTTGATCAATGTTTTTCCTCTACCCTCTTCCTCTCCCGTCCCCTCCTCTTCCCTCCCCTCTTTTTCTTTCCCTACCAAATAAGTGACCGCTGTAGTTTACCTGGATGAGTCTCTAGTCCTGAACTATCAAATATAGTGGCCATTCAAATGTCTGTAGAATGCTTGAAATACATCCATTGCAACTTGAGACATACAGTGTCAGATATATGCTAGATTTCAAGAATTCAGTATGAGAAAAAAATGTGAAAGGGAAATCATTTTTCCTCTCACAACACTTCTGACACCAAACTTGTGTGCGTTTTCCTCACATTAAAAAATTCTGACACTAACCTCTTAGAGTCAGGGCAGACCCCACAGGCTAAGCACTCAAGCCAAGAAGACTGTCCTCACTTCTTATTCCAATAGCAAGACCCACGTTCCTGGACTATCCACCTTCTTCTCCACTGGGTTACATGGAGGAGGGTCCCAGAACCCTTCTCATGTTTGATCATTTGTGATGAGGGCTCACAGAAGTCAGGGAAACATGTTCCTTGTATTTATGGGTTTCCTCTAAAGGATACTATTAACAGACAAAGAAGAACGTCAGGCAAGATCCCAATCCCGAGAGTAGGAGCTTCTGTCCCTGTAGAGTCTGGGGTCTGTCACCTCCTAGCACATTATGTCTCACCCACCCAGAAGCTGTCCAAGACCTGTAGTTTAGGGATACTTATTGAGGCTTTGTCACAGAGACTTGATTTTCAACTCTATCTCTGGCCCTTTTCCTTTCCTTGTGGATGGGAAAGGGGGTTGTAAGTTTCAAGCTTCTAACCAAAGTCTTTCAGTTGACCAAGCCCTGTACTGAAGACACTCAGGAGTCCACCAAGAGTTGTACTAGTTGGAAGATTAAAAGCTGCTCCTATCACCCTGAACATTCTAAGAACTTTGTGTCAGGAATTGGGGTACAAGAGTAAATATTAGAATAAAAGATGTTCCCTAGCACACTCATCACTCAGGAAATTTCAAAGATTTTAGGAGTTCTAAATTTTAGGAGTTCTAAATGTTGGAAATTGTGGGCAGAGACCAAATATATATTCTTTGTTTTGTCCCATATATAAAGTAATTAATTCACTTTGCATAGTTTATTTTTGTTCAAGTAACATATATTGCTTATATATTAATATGTAATTATTATAGTTATGTGTTGATATGATAATATTCTAGATTGATTTGATATGATACAACATAGAATTTTAAATTAATTTAATCAGTTTCTTTTTACTTTTAAGAATGTGTTTACTAGAAAATTAAATTGATATGTGACACATTATATTTCTGTAAGACAGTATGTACCTGTAGTATGTATCTGGGAGATAGACTGTATGCATGTTCATTCTTTTAAATGTTATCAAATTGTTTGTCAAATGGATGATACCCCCATTTATTTATTCCTCTTAAGAGTGTATATGGGCCCATTTCTTACAATTGAACAGAAAGAGGGGGACCTGACATCTTACTGGGCTTACAATCCCCAGTTGTCATATACACACATACAGGCATACCTATATACATATACATACATATGTATGTTTTTTTCTGTATCTTGGTGATCATATGACTTTTTTCTCTGTTAATGGCATAGATTACATTAATACATTTCTAATGTTAAGCCATTTTTGCATTTGTGGATAATCAACCTGGTCATGATTTTTAAAAATGTTGAATAAAATTTGGTAATATTTTGTTAGGAATTTAAAGAAAGTATGTTATAAACAAACTCAATCTGTCATATTTTTGCTTGTCCTGCTTTTGTCTAGTTTTGATAGCAAAGTAACGTTGGACTTAGAAGAAGAATTGAGGAATATTTCCTCTTTTTACGTTCTCCGGAAGAGTTATATAAATTTAAAAACTCACCTGGTATTTGGACAGAATTTGGATTGAGAACTAGTGATTGGAAGACTGGTTTATTATTTTTCCATTTATATTTTTGTTGACTTAGTGAATACATTTATTAGGTATGAGTATTTTTTGGGGGGAAGGATTTCTTTTTGAGTCAGCTTTAAGTAATATTGTAAGTTTATTTTCCAGGTACTCGATGTGTAAAAAAGTAGTCACGATAGAGTTTTTATGATTTATTTCCTTTAAAAATCTATGTTGTATCTGTAGTAATTTTCCCCCACTTTGTTTGAAACACGTTACTGTCTCCTGAACTTCATCAATATTTTTAATACACAACCCAATAGCTTTGTCACATAGTTTGAAATCAGAGTGGGATGCCTCCAGCTCCATTCTTTTTTTCCTTTCAAGATTGTTCGGGTGTTTTTGGTTTCATAGAAATTCTTAGGCAATCCTTTTTTTTTTTTTTTTGTAAATAAATCTTTGCAAAGAATTGGCACATCCTGGTGGAGCAGCAGTTAGGTCAGTCGCCTCCCAGGAGCAGCCCCTGAGTTTGAGGCCTGAGCCTGGGGGCAACAACCCGTGCGAATAACTAAACAAAAATGAAGATGCTTCTTCCTCCTTCCTCTTCCTACCTGTCTACTCACCTTCATTCCTATCTGCACCTTTCCTTTAAAAAAAAAAAAAAAAACTATACAAAGAAAAAATTTTGCTCTGAGGAAAAAATATTAATGAATTGTACAATGAATTTGACTATGTATATGCTGAACTTCAATTAAAAGTTAGCCTGTGTAACACAAACCTGCAGTTGTGGGACACAATTACAATTAAAGTATTTTTCCAAGAGAATTTGATATATTTTGGAATTTAATACATTCATAATATTAAATTAGGAAACAAGAAATTGAGAAAATTCATGGACAAATTTGGATTAGGAAAAGAATAACCACTGCCCCACTCATGAAAAGTGAAAATAAGGAAGGATGAAGAAAGGGCAAGAATTATTGAAGCAGAAAATTTAAAAAATATTAGAGAGGATAGAAACTTCACTTTATGTAGTTGTTTCCTGCAGCCTCAGGTCTTGAACCTGAGACCTTGGGATGTGCGTGGCATTGCTCCCAGGTGTAGCAGACCTCCACATCGTCAGGGCCCATGGTCTAGTTACATTACATAAGTTTCAGGCGTGCACCTTTGTACATCAACATCTGTAGTGAATACAAAGTACAACACACATACGGTAAGTAGAGATTTGTGCACAGTTGAATAACTTATCTAAAAGGATTATGTTTATTTGACTGTGACCCAGATAGGTGTGTAGAACTTAGCCAAAAACATTTCCTTGTGTCTTTTCCAGGTCATTATTCTTTTCCCATGCAAAGTTCGGTTTTGTGCTGGCCTTTTAGCACCAATGATAAGTGTTTTACAATATTGGTAGATTTACATTTATATGAATGGGGGGAGGGTGCAATAGTGTGTCTGTGATATTTACTCATGTTATTGTGTGCATGAATAATTTATTTTTATTCCTCCAAGTATTCTATTACATTACTATGTCAAAATATATGTACCTTTTTTTTTTTTTTTTAATGAGCCCCTTGATCTGTTTCATTTTGTGTTACTAGGAATCAAGTTCTTGTACATGTCTTTTGTTGAAAATATGAACTTAGTTGTCTTGGATATTTTCTGGGAGTGGAGTTGCTGGGCCATAGGTAAAATGTTCAGCTCAGGTAGATACTACCAAGTACTTTTCCAAAATGGCAGTACCAGTTCACTTGTCACCATCAGTGAATGCAAGTGCTCTGCATCTTTGCTGACTCTTGATATTGTCCTTAAGTATATGATTTCTGATGGGAGTAGAGTGCTATGTTGTGATATTAATTTGCATTTTCTTGATGAGTAGTGATAATAAAGATATTTTTGGTAGAGGTTTTTAAATTGTTTATTTAATCATATTACTAGTTATGTCAATTCATAATTTTTATTCCTTCATTCAGTCTTTTTCAGTTGCATCGTTTTAGAAATTTATACATTTTTTTTCTAGCTTATTAATTTACGGGGCCATAAAATTATTCCTAGTAATCTCCAATAAGCCTTTTGTTTTTATGACATTAATTTTAATGTTCCTGCTTTAATTTCTAATTTTTATTATTTGAATTTTCTCTATATTTTCTTAATCTAGTTCAAGGTTTATCAATTTTGCTAATCTTAAAAATATCCAACTCTTGCTCTGTTTGATAAAATTTATAGTTTTACTCTGTACACTTTTTCTCTGCTCTAATCTTTATTATTTCTTCACCTCTGTTTAGTTTCTTCTTTTTTCTAGTCCTTGGAGTTATAATGTTAGGTCGCAGATTTAACTTGCTCCTTTGATTAGGCCATGTGTCTGTTTCTTCGTATGACTTGCCATCTTCTTTTGAGACTTTGACATTTGGAAAATCAGTCACCTCTCCCAAGCTTTGTGATTTGGTTTAATACTGGCTAACAGATCTAGAGATCTAATCTTAAACCTTTTGTGGGAATGCCTGTCATCCTCTAACTGGAGATTTTCTTGTTCTTCTTAGGGGTTCCTCCCTGTGTCTACCTTTGGTACTTCAGACTTTGGTGCATAGTGATTGCCTTTGTTCCCAGTGGCCAACCTGGGAATCTATTCCCGACTATGCTTAGATTCAGGCAATACAAAACCAGTCCCTCCTGTAGCCTCCAGATGAGTCAGAATGTTGGACATACATTTTATTTTCTCTCCCTGTGGAAGAGTTAGATGTTTGGAGTTTCCTCCCATCACACCATGCTGTTTGGGGGAGGAGCTCTGATGAGAGAGAGCGTCCTAAATTTTCCCGCCATTCTTCAACACAATTGGTTTATTTCTCTACTGGGCTTCAATGCAGTTGATGTCATGATCATCTGGAGTTAGAGGAACTTCTTAACTGTTTTCTGGATTTCTTTACAAAGACATTTGGTTCTTGCATTGTTGTTCAATCAGTCTTTCCGCTGATGGAGAGAGTGTCTGAGGCTTCTTATTCTGCCCGGCTGACATCACTCCTAAGAAATTTCTTTAGTAAAGAGTTACATGTGATAGATGATGTCGGTTGTATTTGCCTTTGTTCTTGAATAAATGTTTATCATAATTGTATGTTGAATTCTAGGTTAACGTTTTCTCTTAACTCTTTGAAAATACCATTCCACTCTCTGTGTCTAATGTTGCTGTTAGGAAGCTGGTTTATTTGTCATTCTTTGGTAGGTACCAATCTCTGGCTTTAGTCAAGTTTTGCTACTTGTTTTTGTTGTTCTTGAATTTTACTACCAAGTGTCTAGGTGTGGATTTATTTTATTTATCAAGTCTGATTTACTGTGTTCACTGAGTATAAAAATTCGTACTTTTCATCAATTCTGGAAAATTCCCAACATGTATTTTTTTGAATAATGCTTTTTCTCCATTCTTTTCTTTCTTAACTTTTAGAAGGATGATAGAATTCTTACTTTTTCTTCTAGATTTATTAGTCTGTCACAAATATTTTGTCACATCTTTTCTTGTGATGCATTCTGAGAAAATTATTCAGCTGTCTAGTTTACTTATTTAGTGTCTAATTGTTTAGCCATTTATTGCACTTTTAATTTTAATGCTGATTGACTGTTCATATACTTAAGTTCTCATTTGCATTTGAGTTGATTTAGTTATAAAAGCAACTGAAAATTATTGACAGTCTCTGGTTCCTTAACCCTTTTTTCAATATATATTTTGGGTTAACATTCTTATTACATTGCTTTTTAATTGGTGCTCTCTGCCAAAATCTAATGTCCGTGAGGGTCTATATATCTCTTTGCTAGTTTTCTTCTTATTCTTGATGTGATTTTCTTCTGATTTCTGATGACCTGTAATTTTGGAATGTGAGCTAATATTTGATAGTTTACAAAATTGGGAGGCAGTTACTTTTCTATTAATATTTTTCTGGAATAAAATTCTGGGATGTTATCATCTCAGGACCACTCTAAATCAATGTCTCTGTTTGGGGTTTCCCAGGTCACATTAATAGTAAGTATCAGTTCAAACCCAAAACCCATTTGACATAGGCTTTTCCTCCCTCTTCCATTTTCAGGTCATTTCGGTCACAACTAACCCAAAGGATAAATACTTCTACATCTTTCTCCTTATTTGGATCCATTGTTCTCCAAAGACTTCAACATCATGATCTGATACTACCACGTCCTGCCCAATCAACCTGAGCAGCCATAGAATAATCACAAAACTTGTAAAGGCTCAGAGTAAAAGGAGAGGGCCAACGTCAACATCAGATATCTTATTAGAGCCACATACTTCTACAGTTTCCCTTAGAGTGTCTTCAGATTTTCAATCCTTATTCACAAAAGTTAGCTGAGTGCCTTTTATGTGTCTGACACTACTCTAGGTATTGTGTCACCAGAAGTGAAATAAACAGCAGACCACCCATGGGTGTCATATCCCAAGACTTTCTTTTCTCAGCGCAATCAGGAATACACTTTTCACCTCATAATTAAAATGCTTCTCCTTTGCGTCCAGGGTGAATGGAAATAGGGAGATATGGTTCAACAGACAAGGGGCCAGTGTTCTCTGTTTGAGGGAATCTTGCTGGGTCATTTAATTCTGACATGGAGCACTCATTCCTCAGCCCTCAATCAGAAAACTGATGAATTCAACAAAAATTTTGTTCAGAAAATATTTTTTTCCCCAGAGACGGGTAAATCTCATTTCTGCCCAATGTATAATTGTGACAAATGGCGGCTTCTACCAGAAGGAGTCCCTTTTCCTAATCACTGCCTGGAACAGAAACTGCCAAACTTTGGAATAGCTAAGACTCATTCCATGACTCATTCAGGTTCCTCGGGTACTTAGATTTCTGTGGGGAGAGAAAATCAAGTATATGAAACATGTGCTGGGCTATTACATTTGAGAAAAAAAAGTCACCTGAGCCAGAAAAGCAAAATCTGTGGTTTTGGGCTGGAGGAACTGGCTTCTTTTTTGAACCAAGATTGGTAATGACTTACTTTGACTTACGATTTTCGAAAAAGCGATCCAGGGCTACCCCAAAACTCAGCAGCCACCCCCAAGGCTGCCAACTAGAGGGAAAAACCAGCAGCCAAGTTTGGGGAGAGAATCGAGGCATGTTTTTGTCAAGATAATTCAGTGAGTTTTTGTTTTGATTTTGAAGATTGAAAAGACAGAAGAGGTACATCACCAATTCCAGAAGGTTTTGAGTGAGATAAATAAATCTACTAATGATCATGAAGTGAAAATAGCAAACAGGCTATTTGGAGAAAAGACATACCTCTTCCTTCAAGTAAGTGTCTCTATATCCATGACCTCTGTGAGTGGGATTCATGAATGACCCAATGGCTCTGTTAGGACTGTGGATTCTGGAGGCAAACTCCCCAAGTTGATTATCTGGCTCAGCTCACATTAAGGTGGTGCCCTTCCCAAACCCTCCCATTCTCTCCAGATCTCCAGGTCCTTTGAGAAGTTCTTTTTTAATCCTGGCAGTCTAAACCTAATCTTTGCCTTAATCCCCTTGCACCTATTTACAATTGTACACATAGAGGTACTTAGGGAGGCTAGTGTATTGAGAGATGTTGGCAATGGATAACTTGAATTTTCAAGCTCTCTTCTATTCCTTTCCTGTTTCTCCTAAAGAAATATTTAGATTATGTTGAAAAGTATTACCATGCTTCTATGGAACCTGTTGATTTTGTAAATGCAGCAGATGAAAGTCGAAGGAAGATTAATGCCTGGGTTGAAAGCCAGACCAACGGTAGAGTATGGATGGGGCGTTCATCACAAAAACACTTCTTGAGTGCCTGCTGTGAGCGAAGCCCTGTGCTTGACATGTCATGGGGGCCGGGGTGCACCTGCTTGCGGGGAGGGGGTTTGACATGGGTTTTTCATGGTTGGAAGGGCAAGGCTGGACATGAGGGGTGGGAGAAGTCACAGTAGTTGCTGAAACAGTCTCAGCAAGGTGTCTCTGAGAAATCTTGGAGAGCCAAGGGGGCGCAGGGAGGGGACTACAGGAAGACAACCTCATGGAAACACGTAGTAGAATTGTGGGTCACAATTGTCTTTGGGGATCCTGAAACTGGACTCGAGTCTGTCTTGAGTCTACATCTTTTCCTTTATAGTAGAGCCTTTCTTTCTGAGTCTGGGTCTCTAAGTTAAAATGTCATAGAGAGTTTCCCTTCTCTTTGGCAAGAGAGAATTCAGCTCTCCCATCAAGACCTGCCTTTGCTGCCTGCAGCTGGCATTGCCCAGACCTCCTCTCTACTTGAGCATCATGCAGGGATGATAACCTTTTTCAGTCCCATTTACGGTAGGGAACTTGGCAAAACCCCAGACCCCAGTACGAGCCAAACACGCAAATACCAGAGAGGAAGGTTAGTATGCAAATACACGTTGAGGTGCTCAAGTTGATGCTTTGGTGTGAGAGTTTCAAAATACATTTAAAAAAAAATTCTGGTTATTGGGGAGATACCTGTTATTCAGAGTGCCCTTATCTCTCCCTATTTACACAAAAGAAATTTTCAAAAAGCAAGAAAAATAACGGTCTCTCAAAGGGTTAGTTGAAAACAGGATTCTGTGTGAAATAGTCTAAACCCAGAGACGTAAACATCCATTCTCTCTCTAAGAAAATAAGAAATCCCTACATCTTGGTGGCAACTACATCAAATGGGTAAAGATACTAATAGCTAACACAGATGATTTGCCCCTGATGGTGCAGCTGGTCAGAAGCACATCTGGAGACTATCAGAGGCAGTCTGCCCCAGAGCTTGGCCTCAGCTCTGACATCACACCTCAGTGTACCCGGTGGGTGTAAGTAGGAGATGGGCAAGTGAGAGTTTCCCTAGGATTCTGCCAGCCCCTCTGCTTTTCAGGGCTCTGGGTGACCTGGCTGGGTTTTTCATGCTCAGCCACGTCCATCTGCATTGAATCAACTTTGGAGAGAATTGGTGATTTTGAAGCTGGGTCCTTTTCATTGTTCTTCATTTTGCAGAAAAAGTCAAGGATTTGTTTTCGGATGATGCTCTTGGCAGCAACACCAAGCTGGTGGTCATCAACATAGTTTATTTTAAAGGGCAGTGGGACAGGGAATTTAAGAAAGAGAATACCCAGGTGGAGGAATTTTGGCTGAATAAGGTAAGGACCTGAATTTATCTTTGTGATGTGCTTACACAGGGAATGTAAATTCTGAAGTCCTCTTTGAGCCTTAGCGTCACTGCGGCTTCAGAGGTTCTGCTTTAGTGGAGGTCGAGCTCATTACTGAGATGCCCTCACCGGCTTATCTGAAGCCTCCTTTGACCAAGCCTGCTGCTCATGTGTTGCAGAGTCTGAGTAAACCTGTGCCGATGATGACCCAGCATCGTTCCGCCAGTTTCATTTTCCTGGAAGACTTGTCAGCCACCATTCTGGGGATTCCCTATAAAAACAATGACCTAAGCATGTTCGTCTTGCTGCCCAGTGATGTAGACGGTCTGGAGAAGGTAAGACCTTACCTCTCTCATTTCTGCCTTCCTTTCAGGAGATTGGAGCCTGGACACAGGGCTCTGATGTGGAGCTGGGGTCTGGTAGTGCTGAGTGGAAAGCTGTTCTCACTCATGTAACAGCGATGGAGGAACTTCTAAAGAGGAGCGTTCGGTGGCATCAGATTTGTTAAACATTTAAGGCATGTGAGAGTTCTCACGCTCGCCCACTATTCTGAGCAGTGGTTCATCTCTCCGGACCCCTTTGCCCAGCAGAAACCACGTACTTACATATGCAGTGAATTCTGTACAGTATTCAGTAGGCTATTGCACCTTCTGCATTTCTTTCTTAGATCTATATTTTCTTAAAATACTTTCTTTTGAAAGAACAATTTGAGGCTGTTAGCACATCCCGGGAATGCGGCTGTTTGTTGTAACTGGTGCACTAAATTGGTATTTCATTATCACCCAAAGTCCATAAGCCCCTTAGACTTGTATTCCTTGACTTATTTTTCTTAGCCTTTAATTTTGTTGAATGAATTTCATTGTCATTTTATATAGGCTTATAATGTGCATCAGGTTAAGCTAATATCTTGATAGAGCACATCATCAAGTTTACCACCACCATTCCAATTCTTTCTTCATCATACAATTCATCCCTTTACCCAATTTGACTCCGTATTTCTTAATGTGTAGTGTTGTTATAATTAGACTATATCCATACTTCTATTTCTATCTCTGTTTCTCTCTCTAGCATCCATCCGTCTGTCTATCTATCTATCTTCATCATCATTATCTTTCCAAAACAGCATCCAGTATTGTAATAATATAGCACTTATCATTTGAGTGTTTTTCCTGCCCTATTCCAAGATATCTCCTAGAATGGGTCAGGTACATGGGAAGCACTCATTAATGACAGATACACTGTTATAATACTGGATGCTATTTTTTTTTGCTGTAAAGCATCCCTAGTGGCATTATATGTTAGAAAATATTTTGGGACAGAAATATGGCAGCATGTAGGAAGACTTTGAGAATATTCATAGTCTGGTGCACTACTGGAGAAGGGCTTGGGCGATTCCACATTCATCCCCACGTCCCAGGTTCCTGTCTAAGAATCAGCCGGAACAACCGGGAAGAACAACTCAAAAAATCAGTGACGTTCTGCTTCTTCCTCCCCTCTCTTCTGCCTGCCTCTCCTCTTCTCCTTTCCCGCCTGCACCTTTCCTTTGATTAAAAAAAGAGGAAAATAAAAGAATATTCATACTCAAATTTTAAAAATCCTAGCAGTGGGCCTGATCCTGGGGAAATAATTAAAACAAAAACATTGCCTTGTAGTCAAATCAATAATTTCTACATTAAATACACTAAAATACCTAGTTTGAAGTTCATAGTTAAAATCATTTTTTGTATCCGCAGTATCTATTATAATGCTTCATACAGAGTAGATGGTTGTAAAAAGAATGAATGTTGGGAAAACTATCAACTTGATGGAAATTTATCTATCAGTCTGTATATGTTTAGGAGAGCTATGCGATAGAGTGAAAAATTTTACATTATAACAAATAAGTGGACATTCACTAGGGCTGTGACTATGTAAGTATATTTCTATGTTATATACTATTATGACATAAATTACATTAATTATAATAATATATTCTTATATAAAATTTATATACTGTTATATGTAAAAATATATGCCTAGACTAGAGAGGGATAAGAAAAATGAAATAATATGCATTATATTGATAGAAAAAGAAATGACTTCTTTCTCAATCTTTAGAAATTCATTTACTGTTATTGAAGTTTCACATATACATACAGAAATATGACAATCACCTGCTATATAAAGACAACTGTCTAGTGAAATGAAATTTCTATTTTGGTTACTAAGATGAATAATTTCTGGTACAAATGAGGGTTACATCGTTTTACTTTTTTTGACAATCATGCTATTCTCTCCTCCTTCCCCCCACCAACAGATTACAGACAAAATAAATCCTGAGAAGCTGGTGGAGTGGACGAGCCCTGGGCGCATGGAAAAGAAGAATGTGGCTTTGCACTTACCCCGGTTTGAAGTGGAGGACAGTTATGACCTGCAGGCCCTGCTGGTGGCCCTGGGGATCAGGGACACCGTCAGCGAGCATACAGCTGACGTATCAGAAATGTCCTTACACTCAAAGTTGCAGATCCAGAGGTTCCTGCACAGGTCCTTCCTGGTGGTGACAGAAGAAGGAACTGAAGTGTCAGCTGGCACCGGTGTGGGTTTTGCTCTCTCATCAGTAATGGGTTATGAACATTTCCACTGCAATCACCCTTTCCTGTTCTTCATCAAGCACAATGACTCCAACAACGTTCTCTTCTTTGGACGATTTTCGTCTCCTTAGACGTCATTGTCCTGGCAACGAACAACTCTCATTGATGCTGGGGTGTCTGCTCAGTGATGGAAATGGTCCATTCTTCAGAAACCTTTTACTTGCCTTCCAACCTTCCCTTCAGAATGGATGATTGGATGACTCTAATAGTGTATATGTTTATTAATTTTTTGAAAGTAAAATATCCTTTTGTTTGTGTAATGCATAGTGAATCAAATTCAGGCTTCTTAAGAATTCTTGTTGATTTCTTCTGAAAATAAATCAACGTCTTGTAATTGTGTGTACTAATGAAGAGAAAGAGTCTCTTCAATAAAGACTATGGTCTACTGATTTTGGGAGTCTCTCCAGGTCTAATATTTTGACATATTGTGATACACGAGTAAAATAAAACAATAATTTACTCACCGGATGTTACCTTTTTTTCTTTCCCTGTGGAGAGTGTGACAAATTTTACTAAGAAGAGAATATTTAGAAACACATTAGTAACATACATTAAAACTCAAAAATTCAGAACAAAGTAAAACAATGTACCAAGCACAGTGGATTCCCATATTTTCATTCTCTGTTCTGAGTGTGTTATTCATTGTCAGTTGCATAAGCATTTTGTTATTGTGGAATAAATCTTATCGTAAAATAAAATGCGTTCATGTTAGGCCTAGAACTTGATGAGTTTTGACAAATGTATACATCCATGAAAACACAAATGTACCAAGATCCAGAGTAATTTCATCCTCCTCCAAGATTCTCTTATTCTGTTTACCAATCCCTCCCTACACAACTCTGATGCCAGCAACTGCTGATCTGTCTTAAATCATTACAAGATAGACATAATCGTTTCTAGAGCTTCCTTCAGCTGGATTCATATAGTATGTCCTTTTGTGTTTCTGCTTTCTTTTGTTCAGCACTGTGCTTTTGAGTTTCATCAATGTAGCTGGGACATCAGCAGTTCATTACTTTCTATTAACAACCAGAATCCCATCGTATGAATAAATCACTTACCCTTTGATGGGCATTTTTTGTTGCTTCCGGTGTTTAGTTATTATCTGTCAGGCTACTAAGTATGTTTGTGTGTGTAAGTTTGTGTGTGGACATATGTTTTCATTTTTTCTTAGGCAGACACCTGAGACTGAAATTGCTAGGTCATATTGGTAAATATATGTTTAAATGGAAAGAAACTGCTTAAATGTTCTCCAAAGTAGTTGTGCCCTTTCCCATTCTGACGTAATATATGAGTTCTGCGTCCTCACCAATGGTTGGTGTGGTCAGTCTTCTTTTAGCTCTCCTTGGGCATGTGTAGGTGGCTTTAATTTATGTATTTTCCTTATGGCTAATAATATTGAACATATTTTCATGTGCATATAGACAATTGCATAACTTCTTTGTGAAGAGTTAGTTCAAAGCTTTTGCCCATTTTTATTAGATTGTTTTCTTATTGTTGACTTCTAATAGTTTGAATATATTTTGAATAAAAATTCTAGTCCAATATGTGGATTACTTATGTATGCATGTATGTATGCATCTATCTATATTTTTTTTTTTTAAAGGAAAGGTGCAGACGGGTAGGAAAGTGAGTAGACAAGCAGGCAGGAAGAGAGAGGAGGAAGAAGCATTTATTTATTTTATTTAGTTGCTCGTCTTGGTTGTTGCCTCCAGCCCCTGGATACAACCTGAGACTTCAGGATATATGTAGATAGTGTCATACCCCTACTCCACCAGGCCACACTATGAGTGTGTGGTCTTGCTGGGGTCATTGTAGGGTAGTTTTACATTCTAATGGAGTCCAAGTCATTACTTTTCTATGGTTTCTGTTTTTCCTGTCTGATTTCAGAAACCTTTGTCCCTCTCAAGCTTGCAAAGATTTTCTCCCATAGAGAGTCATATATACATATATATGCATCCATATGGACTTATATATACATTTAGATATAAAAGTTGTTTTCTTCTGTAACTTTTATGACATTACATTTTGTGGTATTGACATTTGGACCTATGGTTTATTTTGAATTCATTTTTTGTGAAGATTGAGTCTCAGTGTTTTTCATGTGGATATTAAAATATTCCAGCATCATTTGATGAAAAGATTATTCTTCATCCAATGAATCTGTTACTTTGGAAATTTTGTGACATATACATGCTTTCTGAGGAGAGCATGACAGCTTTCCTGTTTCAGAGAGCCCGGAAGGTTCTTGATGTAATAGGAATGAGGGTTCCCTACAGAACAGGACTTGGTTTGCACTCCCTGAAGGTGCCAAGCCAGGGAGCTCCAGAGCTTTCTTACCAGTCAGCCCAGGCGAGGGTCAGCAAAAGGGAGGGACAGGACTCAAACCCTGTCAACAGTCAATTATCAGAAATAGAGTCAGACTCTTAAAATGGATCTTGCATTTTAATGCAGTCAGATAATTCTGACAATTTCCGTCCTTGAAATAGAATGTTTAGACTACTGAGTTTAGTTGTCCTTGTGTCTGGATTCAGTCTGCCATATTTCCATTTGTATTCTGCTTGTCTCATTTGATTGTTGACTTTCCTTCTTTTTTCTGACTTCTTTTGTGTTTACTATTCCATTTCATCTCTGCTAGTGAGTGTTCAGTGGTAGCTTTAGAGTTTATACTATACATATTCACCCCTCATGAGTGATCTTCAAAAATATTTAATTTTTAATATGACAACCTTGCAATCATGTCCTTCCCCTTCATCCTCCCCGCCTGCGTACTGTTGTAGAGATTTTGCAACTACATTTCTTGTACACCCAACAATAGGCTGCTATTCTTTTTCCTTTAAACAATTATCTTAAAAGCAAGCAAGCATGTCTTCTGTTTTCACTCATAATTGACAATTTTTGTCACTCTTCACTCCTTTGTGTAATCTAAGTTTCTCTAGGATACCATTTTCCGACTCTCTGAGGAAGTTTTGTAGAGGAATTCAAGAAAGTCTTTTTAAGTATAGAAATGACCTGATTCCTAAGGGCACATAATGAAGGAGCCCTGGGACAAACAATTGGGCTTTGGTTATTTTACTTGAGACTTAGCATTCCCAATTATAAATATGAAACAGCAAGTAAGCATCATTTTTAAACCTGTGGTATGCACTAGTATGGTCATCAGTTAATGGAGCTATATAAATTTAAATTACTTAACATCAAAAATTCAGTTTCTATATAGTAATTTCTGGAACATAAAGTGACACCAATGCATGGAGGTTGAAAATAAAGAATATTTCCGATCTCTCATTTCTTTCTTGTCAGGAATCCAGACCTATGACTTGTGGGTTTCTAACGTGAACTATATCTGGTGGTTACTTGAGGACTATCACAACCAAAATGGCTCACTTTTCATTTAAATAAGACATCTCAATGGACAAATGACCAATCAGTCCATGTTCACATGTAACTCTGGGGTGATGCATTTGATGTGTTTTAACTTGGGGGGATGTGGTAATTCAGCTATGGCTGTTAAAGGCCTTAACACAGTTAAGCAGATTGTAGTTGAGCTTGTTTTGAATGTCAGTACAATACAAAGCATCAGATGTATTTCAGTCAATGGTCACAGGACAAAGGAGTTTTTTTGCACATACATGAACATACATATTCACAATACAAAAACTATATTAACCAGCCCCTTTGCCTCCCTTTAAGCTCCACAGTGCACCTATATTTATTAGTATCTTACCGAATTCCAAGAAGAAAATTAAATATAGTAAGACACACAAAACCAAACTTTGTCAATTCTTGAATTACATGTAAAGCTTCGCTAACTGACTGAGATTACAAACGCAAAAATATGTATATTTAACTCTTACCTCAGGACTTCAGTGATCCATTAATGCTACCATGCTAGTAATTCAGCAAATTTAAATAGATGAGTATGACCTTCGGTTTAAATTCTTCTTTTTGAAAATCTGAACAAAGTACATATTTAAGTGAAAATGATAAAATTTTAACCATATCCCAACTTTTCTGAAATCATACTAATTCCTTAACAATCCCTTCCTTCCTTCCTTCCTTCCTTTCTTCCTTCCTTCCTTCCTTCCTTCCTTCCTTCCTCCCTCCCTCTTTCCCTCCCTCCCTCCCTTCCTATATGTTACTTAGATGAATTAACTTCTTAGAGACAGAATTGCCCCTAGATCTACCTGTTTTTGTAGCTTAATAATTAAAGAGAGGCACTGAAATTGCCTAGGTGAATTCACTAACTCCTTGAACAGATAGATTTGATCCCAGCTTTTCTATTAACTTTTTATAAATTACACATTAAATTGATAATGCCCTCTAATTCCTAATGAACTAGAAGGAATAGGCATTAAGCAATAAGGAGCTCATAACACCTTGTTTAACCACACTCCTATGGGAAACAGCAGTGGTACAAATTAAGTCATTAACAAAAGTCTGATGAGGTTATATGAAATTATTAGGTTTGGTAAATCTATGCCACCTACTTTGGTCATGAGATTAGGCCAAATTAATATAAGTTCAACAAAAATTATGTTCAAGATATCCTAAAAAGAAAGATAAATTTTTAATAGGTCATGAAAAGTTAAAAAAACAGAGAACATGAAAATGAACTAGGAAAGTAATCTTAATATTTCTGATTCCACAATAGCTGGGATTAGAAACCCCACTATGTTTAGCCCTTAAATCCAAATAATGAATTCTAACATAATTTATTCACTAGAGTGTTACTAGCAATAATCTAAAACTCAAAGCACAAATCTCAACATAAAAGTGTTAGGTCAAGGCATAGTTTATGACATGGGAGGAAGTGGACGGCATCTTCTGATTTAGTGTTACAGCTCGCTCTCCTCACCGACAAAAGCCAGGCGTGTGCTCTCTCACAAGCAGCGAAGGCAGTGATCCTGTGCATCCTGTGCGCTGCCTGTGCAAGGAATTCACACATGACTGACTTGGATTCAGTTTGTAATTCCTGTTCTAATTTACACCTCCCCTCTCCCTCACTCTATAAAATTGTACCACAAAATTGCTTCTGGGCTCAGATTATATCTGGGCCCATGTATAACAAAGCTGCCTTCACTCCTTCTAAAAGGGCACACGCTTGGCTTTGTTGGTAGAGAGAGAGCTGTAACAAACCTAGTGAGTCAATTGCCACAATTAATTAAACACAACGTTACCTACAGAGAAAAGGACAGGAAACAGAAACTCCAACGTGCTATAGAGAAGGACTGTAAGGGAATAATTGAAAGAAATATCTAAAATCCTAAACAGCTAAGCTTCCGCCTTTGACATTTTGCACAATTATTTGACTAGAGAAATTTAACAAGTTAAACCCCCCAAACCAGATAAGCCACAGTGTTTTTATTTTGTAAACAAAAGCCTCCGTGTCTGTACTTCCTGTAATGGTTATTATTATTGATGTAGTATGTTTTGGTCAATGGAAAATAAAAATTCTTAACCCAATAGCACCTGTCATAGTAATTTTACTGCAGCTCCAAAGCCTGGACTCATCCCTCTTTTGAATATTAAAGTTTCCCACTAATAGGAGGCCTAATCTTACATCACAGAAACTTGCACTGCTCTCAATTTCATATAAATTACATCATTCATCAACCTAGATATGCTGTCACTATATCTATTTCTATCTATTACAGCAGGAGAATGAGGACTTACCCAAATTTACCTATGAACAATTATCTGTCACTCATCAATCATCCACATAGATGGAATAATAACCACCTAATCTATAATATAAACATAATGACCTTTAATCTATTCATTTATATTGTCATAATACTCACCACATTTTTTTTTGTATTTTTATAAATATATATTTTTATTTTTATATAACTATTTTTATATAACTCATCCACTACATTCTCATTCTCATTTATGTGAAACAAAATACCCCTCATCACCATGCTTACTCTTACTATCATACCCTCACTGTTCCTCCACTGTCAGGATTATTATCCAAATTAATAATTGCTCAAGAATTAACAAAAATGATAATATCATTTTCCCAAAAGGAAGAGCCATCATAGCATTATTTAATTTATATTTTTATACACAGTTAACTTACTCAAGTTCATTGTCAATATTTCCATGAACAAGCAACAGAAAAATAAAGCAATTCCAATGCATAAAACAAAGAAACTTTCTATCACCACTGAATGTAATATCAATATTACTCTTGCCCCAACACCAACAGACCTGTTGGAATGGGAATTTAGTTTAACCCAGGCCTGGAATCTTCAAAGTCTGGACAAGTGTCATTTACTTAATTCTCGAAGTTAGAATTGTAGGAGTTTATTTTACATCAATTGAATGCAAATCAAATCCTTTAGTTAAGTTAAATCCTTACTAGCTTGGTAAATTTCCACACCAGGGAATTTTAATTAACAGCAAAATACCTTAATCAGCTGACTTCAATCAACATATCCCACTTCAGGGCTAAAAAAGGCAGGGGGCACTGAATATATGCAGAAGCTGCTTCTTTGAATTTAATGTGAGACTTACATTAGGGTTTGGTGAAAAGAAGCTGCAATTCTGTCTTTAGATTTACAGGGGTAGGCTTGCTCACCTGCCTACCTATCTTTATAAATTGCTGATTTTTCTCAACAGACAAAAAGATTTGTGCTTTTTATATTTGGTATTCAGCACCTGAGCTGGCATAGTTGAAATAGCTGTGTTTTAATCTGTGCAGAACTAGGTCAACTTGACCTACCAAGTGATCATCAAATCTACATTATAATGCTCAAGCATTTGTGATATTTTTCTTCACCATTATAGCCATTATATTTGGAGGATTCAGAAACGGATTCATCCCAGTAATAACTGAAGCACCAATATAGCAGTCCCCTGGATAAATAACAAAAGTTCTGACTCCTGTAACAGGGCATTAAGTCGAAACCCCAACCTAAACTTCCGGCAGAACTAGGAAATCTATGAGATTTAATAAACATACAGTTTAGTTACAGATGAACTAAACCTGGGAGAGACACAGACAATGGATTGAACTGGATTTCTTCACTGATGTAAACTATTTGAATTGCCTGGTAAGTGAGCACTTGCTGGTGTCCCCTTTCTACAATCACAAGTGGCTGTGAACACTGACATCCCCAAATGTTGTCCCCTGCAGAGTGTCTGTCTGCAGCATCTCTGTGGCTCATTCACTCAGGGGAGTGGATCTGAGACAGAGATCTCCCCCTTTCTCACTTCCTCTGGATATTAAATCCAATTTCCTTTCATCAACAACCCATTCTTACATATGGGCCCGGTGAGCTGTGGGCTGGGTCTGGTTCCTCCTCGGCCAGCATTTTTTCTACTCAGTCATCAGCAGTTGAAGCAGGTGTTGGAACAGGTGACAATTTAGCTGACAATTTATTTCACACAGGAACTCCAACCGAACTGACAATAATTTCCCTTCTTTTAGCAGGTGTTTCATCAATATTAGGTTAATTTATTAACTCCATCACTACTATTAGAAATGCACAATCTTGTCGTAGCTCAGGATGTTCTAGAACAGAAGTTCCTCTCTTCAGAGTTGCACTGCCACACACATTTTCTGCATATTTTCTGGCAGGATTCTGGCTGGAAAAAGCATCCATTTCATAAATGTGGAATGGGTTGGGGAATGCTAGTTAAAAATAGAGTCCTCTCCCAACCCAGCATTCGTCTCCACAAAGATATGTAGAAAAAGAAAACACGTTTATTATTAAGCAAGCATTCAACCTGACTGAGACGTGCATCTTAGGCAATTGGCTAAGAGATTGCAAAGACACCAGGAACTCTCACCCCGTGTCATAGCCAGGCAGATGCAACATCACATACACATTTTCAAACAATGAATAATAATGAGTCTTGACAACACAGAGTTCATTCTAGATTCACCTGATAATTGGGGTGATAATTGGTGTTAGCTAATTGGCTTTATCTAGAAAAAAAAAAACCCAAAAACTTCTGTTCGATATGAGGTAGTTGTAGAACTTGAACTTGCCTTTAAAGCCTAATGTCCTATAGGAACAGGGACATAGGAACTCCGTATCCCTTCAGGTTTGTACGTTTCAAGGATGGTCCTACATCCTTGAGGAACGACATTCTTCGGTCATAAACATGACAAAATGCCTATTTAGTTTTCAGAAGGATTTATATACCTTTTAAGAGAGAAAAACGCTTAGAATTACCCATTTTCTCAAATAAGTGCTGACAGAGAAAAGAGGGGAAGAGCGTCTTTGATTTTTAGCATGATGACTTAAATCTCTTATTGGTCCTTTCAATTGTTACTTTGATTTTTTTTTTAATTGGGCATTAGAGCAATTAACCACAATCTGGTTGTGACAACTGTCAAATCTCACTCAAAAATTTACATAAAATAGTGGAGTCCTTAATAACAGACCTTCAAGTCTTTCTCTTTGAACTCATTCCACTGTTTTCTTTATCACAGTTTCTGCTTTCTTGAACTATTGTTATTACCATGTGTTTGGAAACAGTCAGCAAAACCACCTATGAGATTTACAATGTATAGGAGATTGTGAATCTTTGTGGACAGAAGTTTAAGTGTGGTGTACTCTGTCTTCTTTAATATAATTCATATCTTATTCCAACAGCTGTGACTTATTTTGTAGTCTGTGTTCCTAGACAGTGACAAGTATGTGCACAGACAGCGAGAAGACTGACAGTTGGCACTCGAGCAGAGAAAAGCACTTTATTGTACCGGTGCTGACTCTGGGCATCGTTACCCAAAGCTGAGCAACAGGGGATTGGGGGAGCTTCTTTTATACTTTGAAGCAAAGACCCACCTCCCTGGATATGTGTGGCTTCCACTGGCAACTCTTATCAGCTATCTAGAGCTGCAAAGTAGGTAGGATGCTTACGTGTCCTTGGACAGAGCTACAGCCTCTGTATTACTTTGAGAAATTCCTGGCAGGCTAACTTTTACACTGGGGTCAGAGAAAAAGGTCTTCTGCTACAGGTTTAGTTCTAAAAGTTTCTGCTGCTGCAGGGATTCTCTGCCCTTTGTTGTTACATACTGTGTGCTGATTTGGAAGTCTTGCAGAAATGCTGAGCAGACTGTGGCTATGCAGCATCCCATCTTAATTTCCCCCAACACAGTTATTATCAATCTCCTCTCAGATAAGTCCTACATCTGTGTCATCTCTAAGTCTGCTTCTGTTGATTGCTTTGTCTCTCTAGGATGTGGGGTTTGAGGTCCTGTGACTAAACAGCCAAGGAAGTATTCCTAGACATTTTAAATCGGTGTGGCATAGTAAGTCTCTTAGAGAAAGAGAAAGAGAACTAGCATAGGGGACAGAATTCCATGGGCTAACAAAGAACCGCTGCATTAAAAATTGTCAGAGTGGCCAGATGTATAACCTGTCTGGCCATGGGGAAGGGGCTTTTCAGACTGTTTGGTGATGTATTTTGGAGTCAGAAAGGAATGCTTCAATTCTCAAAGACTAAATGAATAATAGCTGCAGGTGGTTTCAGGTGAGAGAAGAAACAGACAGGGAGGACATCCTGTGGAACTTTCCAGGAGCTTGTGAAAAAGGTCTCAGGTGCCTGTGGACCTGAAGAAATTTTATGGGCTTTTGTTTTCTGAGAGGCTGAATTTGCTCCATCCTGTCTGCTCCCATGCAGATTTGGAAGTTTGCAGAAATGCCCGAAATAGTATAGCAATGCAGGATCCCATTCTAAAATCTCCCTGAACAGCTAGATGACACTGGTGAACACATGGGAACTTGTGTCTTTGGAAAAGATTTATTCCAGAGTACAGACCAGACGACTCATGAGAAGGAAGGAGAGTTAGTGGACAGGGGTGAAGCAAAAGACGTTTTATTGAGAAAGAGGAGAGGAAACACTCCCAAAGAGAGAGAGTGGGTTTCTCAGTGAGGGAATGACACCAGTGGGATGGAGTGCTCAGTTTTTAATGGGCCTAGCAACTTGCTTTGCACCCCCGACCTGTCATTGAGCAGTTTGAGGTGGGACATGTTTTCTTACTGGCTCATCGGTGGTCTCTTCATGAATTGATTGGAGGCCTTCTTATCAGCACCTTTATGATTGATTTCCTTTGTTCTTTTCAGTAGCCCTGCTCTGAAGGTTACTGTATTCATTTCGAGATGTCCAAATGGAGTTGTCTACAAAATATTTGACAGGAGTTTAGAAATCAGATGTAGACTATAATCTGAAGTTTGGAGCTGGCAGTTGAATGTATACTTTAAACTGATTCATTGTACTGACTTTTTGGCTTTTGGTGTGTTAACCTGAGTTGGCACCATTATGGTTCTGTACTGATGGCTGCGTTGAATCAGTCACATCAATCTATCGTTTTCTGGCTCTGGATTTCTCTTCCCCTGCACCCTACTTATATCTGGCTAGCACCCTGTCATAGACATTACATTTTTTAAAATTAATTTTACTGAAGCCACAATTCATCATCGCGTATAGGCTTAAGGTGTGCATCTAGGCAAATTAACATTTGCATAATTGTGTATGTGTTTGTGTGAGTTTCATACATTTTTATTCAATACCAAACTTTGTGTGCATTCAATAGCAGCCGAGGGAAATGGCACTTACACCTAGAAGCACATGTGCCTCTTCTGTGCTACAACAGAGTGGAATAGTGGGTCACCCTAGGCAGGATTTGAGCCAAATTTGGATTTTGTTGCTGTAATGATTGCCTTTAGCGCCACCCA
>RJWH01008193.1:0-32805 GCA_004363575.1 Solenodon paradoxus
TGTGTCCTTCACATCTGAGAACAGCTGGATGAAAGGAGGCCTGTGCAAGCTGTCCCAGAGCTAGTCCTCCTCCTGACAACCTCATCAGGACCAGGCCCCCGGCTGGAGAGACAGAGAGAGAGGCTGGTGCTGAGTGTCCTGGAAGGGCCAGGTCCTGATCACGCTCAGGGCCTCTGCCACCCAAAGCTTCCTGTGCCAGAGCAGGGCAGGCCTGAGAGGACACTGGGTGAAACCCTCAGGACCACAGCGCTCTCATGGCCCCTTCACATCCATCTGAGCTTCGTGTTCTGACACCGTGCAATGCCACTTGAACGATTCCACTGTAGGGAGAAGCACTCCCCTCATCTCTGCTTAACTCTTCACCATCCTCAGGGCCTAGGTCAAAGGACAGCTCTCCTTTGAAGCCTGTGCTGATCCCCAGTCTAAGGCAGTCAGCACTGTCTCTGAGCAATATGGCTGGACTTGCAGGCATGATGCTGTGTGTCTGAGGGACTTGCGTGTGCCTCCCCCTGAGTCTTCACACAGCTTCTTCTCACCCTCTCACACGGCTTCTCCCTCAGGCCCAGTCCATAGTGGTTGCTCCACACATGGGAGCTGGGTCAATTACACACCAGAAAAGGTAATGACCTTGGTGTCAGAGACCTGAACAAAGTTCTCGCTGTGTTATACACACCAGTTGTGGAATCCTGACTATGTCCCACAGCCACATAAAACCGGGCCTCTTGATCTTAAAAATGGAAAAGTGAGGCTCATGCCTGCCTTCTGTCTGTCGTCATTCTGTGAAATCAGTTAAGAAGCCAGAGGCAAAAAGGCTACATTGTATGTACAGCACAGTATGCAGGGGAACGGCCATTAGAGCTGCCGTAGCTTTATACCTTCCGTCATTATTAGTCTGGCTTATCGCACTAATGATGCATGCAGGAAGGAGGACCCTTCTGAAGAACTCTGCTGCAGTGACTCAATCAGCCTTCAAAAATGAATGACTATGTCTGTCCTCTCCCTGAGTTCAGTGTTGGCACAGACTACCGAGGGGACAGGACTTCTCTGAGCTGTAAAACTGAGATGGCCAACGCACCCCTCCCCGCCCATCCGCCCCAAACGTGCCGGCCCATCGGTCTGATCTGGCTGCTCTCCGAACTTCAGGAGACCCTTATCTCTCAAAGTGTCCAGAGAACATGTTCCTGACAACTAACTTTGAAAATGTGATGGCTGAAAAACTGAGTGATCCATGTAAAGACATGGAGAAGTTTAAATGCATGTCACTTCGTGGAAGAAACCAATGTGAAAAGGCCACAGACTGAAGGAGTCCACGCCTCTGACACTCTGGAGCAGGTCGACCCCTGGAGGTAGTAAGAGGGTCAGTGGTGGCCGGAGACTGCAAAGGAGAGAGGAAACGCAGAGCGCAGGGTCTTCTTAGGGCAGTGAAACTTCTCCGTGAGATATTCGAATTATGGATGTACTTTCTTATAGGTATGTGCAGTTCTGCAGGATTTTCCACACCAGTGACCCCTAATGTAATCTGAGCTTTGGATGCTTACCATGTGCCACTGCAGGCTCCTCAGCTGTCTTAAGTGTACCCTCTGGTGGGGGAGGCTGTGCAGGTGCCGGGAGAGAAGATGGGACATCTTCATACCTGCCTCTCCTCTCAGGAATCATAAAATCTCCAAAAGAAAGTGAATGTTTCCTCACAAAGGAAGCTAATCTTTGCTTCTCTGAAAATCCTGAAACCTGAGGTAGCAGGTCGGCTTCGTGTGACATGTGGAACCATTCTCAGAGACAGGAAATTAGGGGTGTCAAGGACCAGAGGAAAATACTGTCAGAGGAAATGGAGAGGTGAAAACCACTCAGGGCGCGCTCAGACCCCAGCTCAGCTCCAGGCTTGGGTGAAGGCTCAAGGTTAATGGGATCGGGGTTCCTGAAAAGATTTCTGGAAAGATGGGGATTAGCATCTGCTCTTTAGTTGAAGGTATTAAGTAAGAAGCCAAGCTAGGTATTTCAGAACACGGTGTTCTACACCCGGCCCAAGAGAAGGAGTGCACTGAACTTGCTGTGCCTTTAGATGTCATTTCTCCACAGTATTTGAAGAACTTATTGGCCTCACCCATCTGGTGTCAGCCACCCTGTTTTGCTCCTCAGGGGTGAAGCAAAAGCAGATGGGCGTTCGGGAGGTGTTTCTCCTGTGAGCATTGTCTATATTTTTTTGTTGTCCCGGATTAGCGCCCTCACTCTGGGGATGCAGCTGCTTAGAGTGGCCTACAGGGCTGACTTCTTGTGGAAAAACCTGGGGGAGGACTTGTGACACAGGCCTCGTGTTCAGAAACTGCTGCTCTGAAGACAAGGGACGGAAGGAGTTTCTGTTTCTGCCCATGGGGAGGAAAATCTCCCCAAAAGATCCCCCTACTGTTCTGCATTTGGAGCAGAGTCTATGAGATGCTATTGAGATGCTATGATCACCAGTGGTGATGAGAAACATCTGTCCTCTATAGGTCATGGCAGAGCTGTCCCTGGCAGAGGTGGCCCTGGCCACCCTTCCTGTGTCCCTTTCCTGTACTGGCATCACCCCTGCTGGTTTCTGTCCCTTCATATCTTACATGGTATTGAAGAAACATCTTGAGTTCTCTCGTTTCCTCAATAAACCGTAAGCTAAGAGGTCAGGCATCCAGTTTCAAGGCTCCAACCTGGCCTGCGGGCTTAGCAAAGTATTGAGAAGCTAGCAGGTTCTCAGTAAGCTTTTGTAGAATGAACAAACACCCAAACTCTTGAAGGAGAAGTGGAGCCAATGGACCTCCAGAATCCAAGAATAATCAACATATAGATAAGCAGGTAGGCAGAGAATAGCAATGGGATTGCCTGAAATACATGAGCCACTAAACATGTGGCCTGAATTCTGTAGGCACCCTCTCCTTTCCTTCTCCCGGAGCCCTGTGAGCTGGTGGTATCACTCAGCCCCGTCAGGCTGAGCCAGTGGTCCTGAGGAAGACATCCCCCTCAGACACACTCTCTGTGGATCTCCTGCCTCTGCCTGGAGTGATTTCTGGGGGTTGACGGTGTATGTGTCTGAGCGGCTCAGTGCATGGCCATCTCGTGCCAGGCCCTGGGCTGAGAGTGCTGCACACACACGTGAACCTCAGAAACCCCAAAGGAATCGTGTTATCATCTCCAGAAACGTAATGAATGAAGAATCGATGCCTTAGAAAGAGGATGAGGAAACATTTGCCAGGAGCCCAGGCTACAGCTAAGTTTAAAGAACTTGGTCCCTCAATGATGCTCAGGAAATATTATGAATTGAATGACATGGAATGGAGTTAAAATGAATATACTCAGTCCACAAAGCCAAATTCTATTTTAGGGCACCTCCTGGCAACAGACATGGCAGACTGCCACCCTCCACCGCTCTGTAAAAGGCTGGAATGAGCCCCCGGGGTCATTTGTAGAAGTGAAAGCGAGACCTGAACCTCTCCCAGTAAGGGGAGTGTGTGGTGGTGGGCATGGCTTGGGTCGGACTGTGGCCTGTAGGCCACAAAATCACATCAGCCTTGTAAAGGGAGATTAATGTATGCAGAAGACTTCCCAGCTGAACTGATGGGGCTCTATTATGTTCCAGAACACCTTAGAAAGGCAGTGCTTATGGCAGCCTGCGTGTCTAGGAGTTAGCTGAGAGCTGTACACCCCTCGCTCCTGACATACTACTGAAATAGCATTTATTATATTTGACAGAGAAGCTGATGGCCCTGGGATGCCTCGGTCTCCAGCGCTGATCCAGAGAGAAAAAGGGTAATCGTATAACTGAGAATAATTTGCTTCAAAAAAGAAGGTTGTCTCCTGCCTAGAAATTTCTCTCTGTGAGGGAACGATATTCTTGGATTTCTGCCATGAGCATGGGAGCTCATACTTACAACATTCTCATCTGGTGGCATGACAAGTCTATACAGTTTAATATCACAAGATTTGATAGTTTAATGGGAGCCTGAGTGAGACATTCCAGCACATGAATCCTTGGGAGAAAACTGCCATCCCCTCCTTCACCCAGTAATCCTGTCGCGGAGTTGGTGCTCCGTCAACAGGAAGGCCCTTCGTACTGCTTTTCTCTCCTGTTGAACAAAACATTTACAGGGTCAATTATCTCCACTCTCGAACTGGGGTGCTCGTCAGTGACTTCCCCAGCTGCACAGAAATGTTGGAGAGGTCCATGTGGGCAAGAGGAGAGCTGCAGAACTTGAAAGCAACCACAGTGGAAACAGGTCACCTCTTTGTGTCTGAGACTTTGGAGCAGAAAGTCCCTCCTGGCTACTGGGGCCCAGGCGCCTGAGTCAGCGTCCACCTTAGAAGCAAGCGACAGCTTGCAGCGAGTTTTTGTTGATATAAATTCCATGTTGCCTGGTGCTTTTATTTGCTTCACACATAATTCACATTTTTCTATCTTCCATGCATTTTTCATTGTCTGTCCCGAAGCAATGTCCTGGCGCCCTACAGGACACCCTGTCTGGGGTCAAGTTCCCTGCAGAGAACTGGGTTAAGGGTGTTGATGGAACACTCAGTGGGCTGGAGCTGACCTATGAGGAAGTAAATTCCTGCAATACTGAGATGAAAAACCATCTTTGGATCCAATCCAAAAGCAAACACACAAAAAAGGAAGAACCCAGGTGTCCCCATCTTAAAGACACTACAAAGTATTGAGAGTCAGGAAGAGGAGGACAATGCCGTTTTGGACGAGTCTTATATGGGGTCCCAAGGAGGTAAGAAAGGGGAAGGCAGAGGGCAGGGATTGGGGACACATTGGGTATCATTGGTGGGACCAGTGGCATTTGCAAGATAAATCTTAAACCTTCAAAGAAAAATCCTGAGAAATGTCTAGCTTCCAGCTGCAGACTTGAATGGGGCTTCCAAACATGGCTCTTTAACTTAGAATAAATTCCACGGCTGCAGCAATATGGAGGTGTACAATGCTAAACTAGGGGAGACCTCAGAAGCCACATCTCCAGCTCTCAGTGCATGCAGAACTCCACTCGGAGTGCCACCTACATCATAGGGACCTGGCTATAGCTCTGGCACTGTCCAGGAGGTGCCCTTTTCCTTGTGGGCACCCCTCCATGACAAGTTCCTCTTACATTGAGAAGGAACACAAGGCCCTCGGTCTTCCAGCAAAGAATATAAATTCTGGGGAATCAGGAGAATCAGGAATAAAGGTATTTGCACTCTTCTGTCCCGAGTTCAAGTCTCACGTCCATATTCCATTCCACTTAGTCAATACATAAATCATTTCTGGCAAGTTATGCAAATTCCCCCATCTTCATCTGAAATATGAGCAGATAGAGGGACTATCACTGGTTTTAGAAGGTGTAATGGTGATAGAGACACATGTCTGAGAAGAAGCAGTGAACCAGGAGCTGGAGACGGGGCTGTGTCCTGGCTTTGCCAAGGTGGGCAGTGTGACTCCGCCAAGTCACTTAAACTTCCTGCAGTGAACTCCTCCCTTTTTAAAATAGCACCTACCTGGCCTCTTAGTGTCTGGGTGCTGCTGTGAAGAGGAAGTGCAAACAGGTGACTTGTGTACCTGCAATCTCGGGCAGCCCCGCCAGCACCAGTGCAGACAAATACTCAGTGTTCAAGACTATGGACTCCACTACATTTGTGCTTCTGAATAAAAGATTAGGAACTGTGGCCTGAGAAGGGAAGAGGCTTATGAGATGCGGTTTACAATTTGGCAGGCTCTCCGGGAGGATAAGATCCTTAGAAGCAGAAGGGGTGTGCTTGGTCGGAGGGAGGAAGACCTGGGATATAGGGGAGGATTTGGGTGTTGCCTGTTCTCTGAGAACTGCAGAAGCAGGCCTGATGAAAGAGCAGACCCTGAGGCTCCGGAAGGTACTTAGCAGTGGTCTCTGTGGTGCTGAGCAGGGAGCTTCAAGGAGAAGTGAGTCAAGAAGAGCCTGCTCCCCTGGGAACCCAGGGGCTGCCTTGGCCTCTGATCCTCCAAATCTCACTCCTCTCTCAAGACTCAGCTCGAAGTTAATCTTTTCCAGAAAGCTCCCCTCCCCCAAACCAGGAACTCCAAGGTCTCTACCCACTTTCTACAATTTCTGTAAGAATGTTGACCTGTAGAAATCACCTCGTAATGGCAAGTATAAATACGTGACTTCTGGAAAGTATATCTGTTATTGTTAGTTAATAGTTTATAGGGAAAATATGGGAGGTTTTCATCCAGCTCCCCTAACACGTCCCTGAGACACACATCACATGTCACAGGAAAGAAGTTTCCACCTCCTCTCTTTCTTGCCTTGTACTCCATCATCGCCTGCTCCTCCACTCTCATCTTGCTGTCATTTCTGAAGGGAGGTCAGCCCCTTTTTCTGGCATCAGCTCTCCCTCCTCTCATGGTTTCCCCGGGTTCTGCTGGGTGGTCCCTCTATGGGAAGCATTTCCTCCAAAATGCCTAAGAAAGGACCAAACATCTGCAATGCTGCTTCACGCTCATGGCACTGAAAGCTGTGCCCTCCACGAGCTAGTGCTCAATACCAGTTGGGACGCTGAACTTGCCTTTAAGAAAAGGGGCAAAATGTCAGGTGGCAGGAGCAGAGTGTGTGAGAACTGGTGCCGGAAGTGAGTCATGAGTGGGTTTCCCTCAAGAGCAATGGGTCTTACACACAGAAGCTGCTCAATCAGTGTTGAGTAACATCTAGGCAAAAGGAACAAATATCTTCTAAACTCCAAACGCCACTGTAGGGAGTGCAGAGCTAAGCAAAGCAGCACTTACTGACAACAAAAATGATTCCGTTAAGCAGAAGTCCCTCCCTTAAATACTGACCTCAGTTCACAAGGTAGTGGGAATGGCTGCCATTGTCCTGGGCCTCAGTCCTCCAGGACAAAGGTCTTCAATGTGCCACACTGCCCACAGCAGGCTAGGAAGGCTGCTAATGGAAGACCTCACAGACAGCTGCCAAATTCACCTTTCATTCCTTCTTAGACCTATTACTTACAGCTGTCTCCTTTGTGCCTGGCACAGAGCTAAGCGCTTTATCACATATTTTGTACACTTAACCATCATAGCACTAACTTTCAAGATGGCTACTGCCATCTCCATTTTACTACGAGGAAATGCAAACAGAGAAGGTAACTCACTTATCCAGATAATAATAAAGTTAGATTCAATTCCATATTGTTCTGAAGCTAAGACCAACATTCTTTCCATGGTGACTTTATTGTCTCTAAGAAGTGTAAAATAATACTTGAGAATTCATAATGAGGAACCACACACATTCTGTGAGAGGAATACTTCATGATCTGGTGCATTACCAGTCATTCATTACTACCTGCCATTGCTTTAGTGTTTAGAATGAATATGGTTTTAGTTTTATTTCCAGTTATGCATTTTCCCTAGCTACATTTCTGACATTGTCACTTTTTAGACACTGACAGTAAGGGACTTTTCATGCTTTCTGTCTTCCTGCAGGTCCTCTGCCTGCAGCAGGCAAGAACCCCACTGTCTCTCCCTGTGGCAGAGCGTGTACAGGTGTGTAATGGGAGTGGTGTCCCATACCTGGTAGCGGACATACATATCTAATTTCTTAGTCACACGTACTTGAGATGTCTGCAAAATGGAGCCTGTGATTGGAACCAGCACCCACCATCTTGGGAAAGAGCTGGTGTCCAGGGAGCTAAAGCAGGAGATTATGCAGGTGGAGTGTTTGACTCTCTATTTCAATCGATTCTGACATAAATCTGGGACTAAGTGGCTTTTCTTTGGCTCCTTCATCTGCCCTGTAATCTAGTGGGTTTTGAATATGTGCAGCTTGGGCTGAAAAAAATCCAAAATTTCCAATAAAAACAAGAGCTTCAAATGGAAGACACTGACATAAGATAGTGTGAAAACAAGCTCGGTTCCAAAGAAGACAGCTGAAAGCGTTCCCCCATTTGCAACGCTGAGGAAAAGTGATGGCTTATATGGTCTCAGAGTGAATTCATGAAAACAAAGAATTTTTTGTAAAGGGTGAAAACACATCATTTGATGTCATATTCCAGCAACACATGCGTGCCTTTCCAAACAGATGAACTTTGGAAATCAAAGAGGGCAGCAGGTGAGGGCCATCTTTCTAAGAAGGGAGCTTTGGCATCCTTCTCGATGTTCACACCAGACATTCCTGAAGGCCAGTGTCTTCAGCATCATTTCTGCCTGCTGGGAATTAAGTTTGAAATACCTTGTCCTGACGTGTGGCATTTCACCTTGGTGCTCTCTCTCCTTGGAAAAGCCCTGCCCATCTGTTTTGAAGAAACTTGGCATCAGAATCTGGTTCCTCTTGGAAATGTTGGGGTAGAGCTGGTCATCAAAGCACATTAATCTCAACCAAAGCTGCAGCTGGACTCACACATGAGCGTCCCATTGCCTGGTGGGCAAGGGTCTGCCCAGAGTTTTAAAGACCATTCCCTGTCATGGGCCTCACCTGTCCCCCACTCTCCATGCTCCCCCTTCTGCTGCTGGGAGAGATCCCTTGGCTTGTTTGAATATTTTAGCCTGCTCAGGCTCCTGTTTAGCATTTGTTTTTCTTGGCATTTCCAAGTATTATGTCCATTTTTATTATACCCTTGACAGACAAATCCTAGTGCCAGCATACCACAATGGAGCAAATACTTACAACATAGAGAAGAGATTGAGAATTTATTTCCCTTTGAGCCTAGACGTTTTGTCACTTGGCATAGATCCTGCAGTCAGCACAGTGGGCTTCTGCTGCACTTCTGTGACCGTCTCTCTCTTTCTCTCCCCTTCCCCCCACCCCACACAAAGTTTGGTAAAGCCTGTTAACTTTCTTAAGTTATGAACAGAGATGCTGAACTTTTTAGTATTGAAACCAGTCATTATCTCTAGAGTTATCAAAGACTGAGTCCCAATCATTTCAATTCTGACTTTACTTGTCCACAGCCTCTGCTGCCTATTCCCAGCTCTTCCTTTATGGTATTTCCCTGGAGACTAAAGTTTACATGGGGTGTTTGGGCTCCCCCGCTAGGCATGCACTTTCTCATCCAAACATCTTAACTCCTGAGAAGTTCCATCAGAGCCTTAGGAATGTTCCCATTGCCCAGTTGTCAAATGACCAAAAATAGAGACCTTCATGGCATCTTCGAGGGCATCGTTCCTGCGCTTCAAGCCACAGGTCCCCAAGAGGAACACAGACAAGTCCATTGATCTTAAGAGATTTAATCTAGTTGAGAAGGCGCATCTTAATGCACCTAGAGCAATCAGTGCATAGTCGGGGTCCCAGAGACATTCATACTTGTAAGTTTACTTAACATTAATCAAATGACTTTTTTTATGGAATATATAATGAAAACTCATGGAGGATAAGGAGCTGTGATCAGGTGGGGACAAACAGGAGATGCTAGTATTGTATTTTTTGGAATCCAAGTAAGTATTTGATCTCAAACAATTTGTTAAAGTGTACATGTAATTATATCTTCCCAAGTCTCAAAATAACTACTATGGTCCAAGAGATGAGAAACAATTAACTTTATAGATGACAGGAAAATTGCATGATCTGAATCTGGTCAGTCCTCAGATTGTATCTAAGAGGGCTGAGGAGATTGTTCTCAGAGTGGCCGTGGGGCAAAGCTCTTCAGATGGTGGCTGGGTCATACTCATCTCAAAATGCTGTTTCTTGCATGGTACCATCTACTAAAGCATTCTCTCTGGCAGAAGCTGTTAAGTCCCAATATCTCTGACAGTCACTTTTAAGATGTGTCCTCTTTTGCTTAACCTGATCCATCCAGTTCCATCCAGGTCATTTGTGGTATGAAGGGCATTGGGACTCTGGAGGCCAGTGTGATGTGGAATCACACAGACTGCAGAGCAATTTCAGTGCCTGAAAATGCATACATCAATGTCAACAAAAGAACAGATAAAATGTATTTAATAAAAAAAGAACAAAACTGTGGTTTCACATCTTTGATGGTTAATATTTTGTGTCAACTTGGAGGGTACTTTAGGGTGAGATTATCATTTAGATCAATGAGCCTGGAGTTAGTACATCACCCTCCCTAACAAAAGTGGTCATGATCCAATCAGTTGAAGGCCTGAATAGAGCAAACAGACCAATTTCCCCAAGCAAGATGAATTCTCCCACAGACAGCCTCTCAATTGCTTCTACACCATCCATTCTTTTGGATCTCCCTCTGATGGCCCACCTTGAAGATTTTGGATACACCAACCCCCACAACTATGTGAACCAATTCCTTGGTCTCTCTATAAGTTTCTACCTTAATCTATATTTATGTCTATATTTGGTTTCTCTGGAAATCTGACAAATACAACATCCAATGCTGTATAACAAGTTATATTAGAATTCAGAGGATTAAAATAACACACATTTATTCTCTCATGTTTCCTCGGGATTGGAAATCTAGACACAGTACATCAACTTCAGTGTTTCTCACAGGCCACAATCAAGATATCTGTTGGGGTTGCAGCCTTATCTAAAGGTCTGCTTGGGGAAGGATCTGCTTCCCAACTCACCATGTGTTGTTAGAGTTCAGTTTCTTGTGTGTTGGTGCAATGAAAGACTCAGCTATTCACTGGCCATTGACCAGAGGCCGCCCTCAGTCCTCATGGCCTTTTCTGTAGGGCATGTCATGATATGGCAGGCTGTTTCATTAAAGCAGCCACTCGGGAAGAGACAGGGAGAGACAGGTAGCAAAAAGGAAGTCATGATCTTTTATGAGCAATCACTTTGCCATATTCTGTTTGCTAAAAGCAAGCTCCAGTCTCACCTCAAGGGAAGGGATTGCACTCTCAGGAGATAGGGATTATCAAGAGCCATGACAGAAGCTGCCTACTCATCCTTTCAGTCTGCTTCCTCTGGTTTTCCACATGAGCACACAGTACAATCTCAAGAACTCCTAACTGGAACCTAATAAAACTTGTACATTTGCCAGGCTGTTGTCCTACCTATAAGACTCCCGTTTTGGTTTTCTAGCAAATTCTATCCACAACTCTATGTATTTTAAATGTTGTCACTTACCTCAGATATGTAACACTGTAACGTAAGAAATGAAAAGAAACACACATCCCAAATTGTACCATTTAACCTCAGGTGGTGTGTCAGTTCTGGAAAAACCATCATTAGTGTCACTAGATAAATGCACCTAATTCTTTTTAGAGAACCGTGGCTCAGGAATGTGGGCAGTTTTACTGGGAAGCATCCAGGTTGCTTGGACCCTCCTCATCAAATGCCCATTGTTACAACCATAATGACAGAAATAGACATCTAACTTAATTTCAAGGGAAGCATTTTCAACCCTCAAGAGAATGACTGGTTTTAGATTCTGAGTTCTGTTTCAGGCAAGTATTTTTGTCTTCTTATTGCCCTTCTTCAATTACAGGAAAGTCAGTTCCATTTCAAAGAGAATAATAGTAGTTAATGTTGGTTTTCTGTATAGTATGAAATTTGCACACCACCTCATCATCACAAGGGTATTTATCTTTCTTAAAGTAAAAAATAAAATAATAACAAGGTATGCTTGCCAAAGAAAGCTAAGCATTCAAATGCAAGGTCAGACAAATATGATTGCTATAATCCACAGGTTTTTCTCAATCCAAAAAAGAAAAATAAAGGTTGGGAGAGGGAGAGAGAGAGAGATAATTTTCACACACTCTCAATCATAGCTTCTTAATATTAATTCAGGCAATTAGTTCAAGATCAGAAAATCAATTTTATTACTATCATTCATAATGTCCTACTGAACTTTGTTTTTCTCAGGTTTATGAGACGGTGTACTGCTACTTCATCTTTCCGTATGTATGGTGGGTACCAAACATAGAAAGTGCATTCGCTTTGAATAATGAGCTTGAAGATTAGATTCCAAATGAAAGCAGAATTTAGAGCTGCCTGTGTGTACAGACTCATGCAGACAGTTTGCAGCATGAAGGTATGCAGCGTGTACGGAGGAATGAAAGGGCTCATGAACACTGACAGAATTAAGCATACTGCCCACATTTCTTTGGTTCCAGAAAAGTTTAAGATGAATTTTTGGCAAGAATTACATCTTCGGAATGCTGAGGAAACAATAAGAGAGATGCAGGAAAAATGAACTCTTCTATTGCTTTGGAAGCCTTTGCTAAGTGGTAGACTAATATGGCGTATCTCTGGATAAAGAATGAAAGGGAACTGCCAAGGTGAGGACACGAATGTCACCAGTCAACGTGGTCAAAGGCACTCTGTTATGTCACCAAGGTAAACAAGGCCTCAGGGGACCATTTGCAGCAACGACAAGCACTGGTATGCTTTGTTCTCTCTCTCGCAAATGGAATCTGTTCAGTTTTAGACTGAGAAAGCCAAGTGGATAAGAATAGCAATGGGGGAAAAAGTTGGTGATAGCCTATGATATAAACAGACTTGTTGAAAAATCATTTTGTCTTAATATTCAAAGCTGTGTTAGTTCCAGTATATAGAAATTTTTATAACTGCAATGTGCGACTAAGAAGAAGCTGCTCTGTGGGTAACCTCGTCTTAGTCATCGCCGCTAAGGGGCTAGTCAGTGAAAATCAATTATAAAGAAAGCTATAGTCTCAAGTACAGCTGGTAGGAGCAATTCAATAAAACCAAACTACTTATTCCTGTCTCTCAATTGTGGCTTCACACAAACCAAGGGTATTTACATTATTCTATTATAAATCTTTGTCATTGTCTCCTGAGAGAATGACAAGAATAAGATCAGTATACTAAAAAGGGTCAATGGGTGTCTTCGAGAAGTTAGAAGTGATTCTTTATGCATTGGTTATTGTGGAAGAAGGGATTGGGACAGGGGTCTAAAAAGCTGGTAGCAAAAGAAACACTAGTAAATTATTCCTTACAAAATTTCCTAGGGTATCAGACAACCCTTAGAGAACTACTTGTTCCAAGATAAAACATCCATGATAAGTAAGCGTTAGCCAAAGAATCAGGCTTAAATGACGGAGGTATTGTTACTAGTTGATTATCTGTGGAAAACATAGGTGATTATAACTATTTGGCTCCATTTTCAAAAAATGTAGTTATGGTCTCATACGTATTTTATTATTGTGCTTTTCCTAATACAATCTAGTCAGAGTTAATACAAAATATGCTATTTTCATGGTAAATAGGCCTGTCATATATTCAACTTAGTGGTGGGAAGAAGGGTGGGGTGTGCACACATTAACATTCAAATACATCCAAACCAGCCATCCAATAATCAGTTGTCCTCTGTGGTACATACTTTGAGGTTTGAATACAGTTATATATATATATACATATGATATTTAATAATCACAATAATCATATAATGAAATGAAGTGGTATACCATCTATGTTACAGATGGGAAAACTCAAGTTTGACCAACGGTTTAATCGAGAATTCCTGGCTGCTGAGAGCAGCCCCAACTTAAACCACTTTCTCTGAGGGCCATCTCCTCCTACCAGCTGTCCAGGTAAGCCCAGAGCCAGAGGTTAACCCTCTGCTATGCTTCTAGACTTAGAGAGCCATGCAGTCTTTGATTTTTTTAGCTAATTCAATGTGGGGCCCTATGGGGCAAGATCAGTGGGATAGCCCACTGTTTTATTCCAACTCATCTGTAGGTGAGATGTGCCTGGAGCTCAGACTCACAAGGAAGGCTCATATAAAGCCACAAACGAGGAGCTGTTTTCCACCCACCATGCACATCAAACTCGCCAGCAGTGGCCCCTAAACGTCAAGACTTGTGGCATTAAAACCCTTGAAGTTTTTACCAGCCTGTAGAAAAGTAAGAAAGTAAGAAAGACAAAGACAATAAATCAGGCAAGTAAATATCATTGTAAAAGTGCCATTTCTGAGCACTCCCTGGTGGCTCAGGCAGACTCTGGTGTGCAGACCATGTAAAGCCCTAGGACCTGGGTTCATCACCAAGGCCTGGGATGATAAAGTAAAATGAAACAGATCAATAAAAAAATGTTTCTTCTCCTTCTTTCTCCCTGCTTGCCTGCTTTCATTCTTATCAGTCATCCTTCCTTTAAAAAAAAAAGGATAGTCTTTCTATACTTTTTGTGGTAAGTCATCGTGCGGCGCGCGTGCGCGTGCATGTGTGTGTGTGCGTGCGTGTGTGTGTGTATGTGTGTATGACAGAGGATGATTGGCACTGGATTTTAAATGTTCTTACTATTACAATCCAAAATTGCCAATTTGTAAATACTTTTGTGTATTCTGTACACTATTTTGCTTTTACTGGTTCATGAAATCTGGACTTAGCACATTCATGGTGCACGTAGTATTCTAAATGGTAATAGGCCCTATAGCAAATTGAAATAAAAGCTAAAATGCTCCATCATCTCCATATCTGTTTGACTTTGCAAGTCCTTCCTCCCTTGGAGTCATAGGGCTCTTTTCTCTCCCACATTAATCTACTTGGTCTTGTGATGTGGCAATGCAATGTTATAGAAATGGTGCGTCAGTTCCTATTCTAGGTCACACGAGACCTTCATCATGTCTGCTCTCTTTCTGGTAACCTGCAGCCACCTCTGGAAAAAGTCAGGCTGGCCTGGAGGGAAAGAGAAACAGATGCCTGCAGTACCAACCTCCAATACCCCATTCCAAGCAGAGTCATCCAGATGTGTAGGAATGAGTCCATCCAAATCTCCAACCCAGAGTCACAAGGTAAATAAGTGGGCGGGACTTGAAGCTTCTACTTTTTGTGATGGCTTACTTCAAAGGAATGTCTGAGTGATAAAATAGAATCTATTGGCATTAGGCTGAAATTGTAGCAGATACTGGCAATTATGTCACTCATCAAAACTCTAAAAGCAATCCTGGAATAATTAACATGTTTTTATCTAAAAGATAGCTCCACAATCACCTTTTCTAAGTTTATTTGAGAGCTGAGACTTAGATGCATAGCCATCAATCAATCTCACACATCTCATTATTGGTTAAAAAAAAAAAATAGCTAGAAACCTTAAATGGTTAAGACTATTTCTCTCTGTGCCCTGAAAGCACCGATATCACCTTTTATCTCTCTCTTAGTGATTCACTTTATTAATGAGTGGTGCTGTCGGTTACCTCTGTTGAATACATGAGACTGTAAGAAATGGTGTTTTTGATGATCTGATTAAAGGGGCAGAAACCCCACTCCCCACTCCCAGCTGTCCTCATTTTAAGTTACAAATCTTTTCAAAGTTTGTTAATCTCCTGGAGCAGGTAAGGAGTCTGGAGACCTAAATTCGGGAACATGGGTCCTAGTCCTGTCTATGCTGGCTTCTGACCTATGGACAGCTTCACATCCTGCTCTGCTCTTCAGATTCCTCTTGTATGAGGTCAGAGGACTGGCTTCAGGGACCTCTGCTGACCCCTCCATCCCAACAGCATCCCCAGCCCTTCAGCTAACACTTGGTGCTTGGACACAAAGTCCAGAAGACAAAGGCATGAAAAGTCTGGGTTGGAAAATCTGGTATCTACTGCAGTCGTTTCTGCTGTTTTCCCAAAATCCAAACAAAAGAAACTTTGGTTTATAGTTATTACAGTTACGGGCCATTGTAGTTTTTTCTTAAAGAAATCAGATGTCTATATCTTTTTTTTTTTCTTCCCCACAATGGTCGTGCATATTTAGATCATGCTTTTCCTTGGTCGTTAAATGTATTCTGCGACTTGAGTTAAAGGGCAGTCACGGATGCACAGGAAAATGAAACCAGGCACGCCGCAACCTCGGTTGTGATGTTCATCACTGACGGCGGTCACGTGGTTGCAGAGCGTCATAAACTCTGGAGGGGTTACCTTCGCTTAACGGCGTCCTTCCCTTTCACTCACCAGCCACTTCTTATTGCAAACAGCTGCTTGGAAACGAGAAAACATTTTCTATTTCCAAGGGACGTTGTTGGCTCAAAATCCTTTGCTCGTTTTATTTAACAAATGTTTAAGTTTAATCAAATTTCTAATTCCAAGTATGAGCCAACCTTGCATTTTGAATCACTAGCTCATGAGATCTGTACATTTGAAACAGTAGATGAGAAATCACCTTCAACAATCAAAGAAAAGGGAAGAGCGTGGTTCCCACCTATGGCTTCAGCTTACGCCTGTGATGTTTCTGCCACCCCCTTGGGGCTGCTGGCTTCTGCCCATGCAGCTAGGGGCCCCACTGAATCAGAGTAAGAAGAAGACTTCCTTGAGTTCTGATAGAAAGCTCCTTCCAAATAATCTAGTAAAACTGCATCAGTCCCAAAGTCAGGGAGGAAAACAAGCGTCATATAAACTTTATTAGCACTCTTTATTATGAAATAAACTCAGCTTACACTTTTTTGGAGGGGAAAATGATGAACACAAAAAACATACCGTATTTTTACTTACTAACGTGCACTTGTAAAATGCATGGCATGTGGTTTTATAGGCAGTAGCATATAAAATACTTTTTCCAGATGTGGATTCATAATTCTCTAAAGACTATAATAGTTATCATAAGATTTATGGAGGATAATTTATTAATCACATTTTTTTCTTCTAGAGATCTGTTTGGTAAGATGAAAGAGAACTTTAAAATGTCATCTTAACCAAATGTAGATGGCGTAATATCAAGTTACTCCTTTTGTTCGCATTATTTTTAATGACTTTATTTGTTTTATTACCTCCACAAGTCAGTACCAACTTGGTGGCGATGATCGGTTCAGGAAATCTCTTAAGATTTTTAAAGCAAAATAGCATGGAGTTATTTTGAAAACTAAATGAGCTGAACCGTGTGAGTTGATTAGTGCTCATTTATTTCAGGGACACGGGAGCTATGCAAGCTTATTTTTTATAAGGTTGGGAGGAGACAAATCTTGTGAAAATTGTAGCTCCCTGAACATTCATGCCACTTCCTCAACAGAAACTCAGAAACCCACGTGTGTCTGAAGTGCTACAAGTAACACATTGTTAAATAAAACACACATTTCAAACATGGATCCCTTTAATCTGGCATAGATTATTAAAAACACAGCTGTGTTCAATCCTTACTGAGTACTCAAGTCACATGACGAGCAAAAAAAGTCCAAATAAACCTCTTTTTGTTATCACTGTATTTGAATTCAGTGTTGTCTAAAGTTTAAAGCTACCAAAGGAAAAAAGAATATTCTGCAATTTAGGGGGAGTCTTCAGTTCTACAATTACTGTCCACTCACGCTCATCTCCTCCTCTCCAAACCACGGCTCCCTGGCCAAAGAGTTTACTCTAGAGAACAAGTATAGGTCTTTATTGAATGAATAACCAATAGAGAGTTTCACCTTCCTTTTTTCATCCAGGCTTTTAATACGTCCACCAGAACTTTCTTATCTCCCATGGAAGTATGAGAATGCTTACTTTGCAAATTATTGTAAGGGTTAAAAATAACATGACGCATGCAAGTCATGTACAGCCTGGCATGTATTCAGTTTCAATAAGCAAGAGTCATTGCAATGATCAGAGGCACAAGTATGCAAAGTTCATCTTAATTTTGAAACAGCAACACAGTCAAGCAGAATTTACTGATATGTTTGAAAAGGAAAGCTATAAAATTAGGAATGAAAATATAATGAGTCACTCCCTTGTGTAGTTTACTATAGTCTAGGCTGTGTAAGAGACAACAGAACCTCTGAGAGGGGAATCCATGAACCCAAGCTTATATAATCTAAGCAAGAACTCCAATACCAGTGCAGAAAATTCAGCAGCATTTTCAGTCTATAGCAATCTGAGACCACGAGACTGGAGATGGACTGGGGGTGGGTGGTAGTCTCCAAATGAAGTGTGTGGACAATGACTTCTGAAATCAAGGAAAGGTTGAACCTGGATGAGGGACTATGATGAAGAACCTATGGAGAAGTGTAAGAAAGTGAGGAGTGTAAGAGAAAGAAACCGGGGCATCTGATATTAAAATCAAGCAAGCGTTGTGTCTTTGACCAACTTGAAGAGCAAAGCCATCATGGCAGAAGAATGGATCTGAGAAATTGAGAACTGACTCAGCAGATTCTCTCTGAAACTCTGAGAGTCTGCAGAACATCAGTATCAGTTCCCAAAGCAGATGTCCTACTATGGATGAAATTTAGTGGCTAGATGTGACTCTGGCAGTGACTGTCTTCCATGAGAAAGAGAAGCATCGCTGATAGTGATTACACAATGCTGTCCCTGGAGAACTCAGCCTTCCAGCCCACTCCTGCATCCTCCGTGCCTAGTAATTCTATCACAAGACCTAAGTTCTAGAGGTAGGAATTGTTTTCTCTTGAATCCCCAAGATCATGGACAGAATCAGAAGTACTGGAATGTTTGCTGACTTCCCATTCTTAGCTGAAAGTCCAGTGGTAATGGAAGTTGTCAAAATAAGGTGTTTACAAGACTCTCTTCTGTCTAGAAAATGTCACATAAAAAGACAACTTGAAGGAGGGAGGAGAAGGAGGACTACAGTTCATGTGAGATGGTGAATTGTGAATCCACCACACTCCTAAGTCTAAGCAAAACCTGGAAATGCTCTATGGGATAGTTTTATTCAGTAGTCAAACTAAACTCCATCTGGATACTTTCTCCACCAGAAGACAGACCAAACAAGGATAGGTCATGGGCAACAGGCAAAGTGTCCTGAGGTCCCGCACTCAGAAACTCTGTGCCCTGTACGGAAGCCTGACTGCAGCTTGAGTCTTACAGCTCACAAGGCAGGAGACAAATCAACACTTTTGGATCATGGGGAAATATGCTGTCTTGCTGGGTCAGCTGCCACCTTCCCAGAAAGCAAATAATTGCTGTGTCCAACTAAGACAGTTCGATCCTCCCTTACCAGATTGGGATAACTCTCCCAGGAAGGTTCCTTTCATGTGGAAGGATTTCCAAAGTCTTAGGGAGATGCTCAGATGAAGTCAACATCTCTTCCAAGCCATGGCTGCTCTTGAATGCCCCTTAGTTGAGACCACAAACACAAACCAGAGGTTGGCAGACATGTAGAGGAGCCATGTGGGGAGAGCAGTTAAGAGAACCTCATAGAACAAGTCAGAAATAGGCCATCTTTGTTGTTAGTCCAATCCTAGACCAAATTCCATGGCCCAGAATGCATTCTATACAGATTTTCAGAGGAAACAGAGAGAGCAAAGGTTGAGTAGATCTTTTCTGAGGACACAGCATGACAATCTTTTCCAGAGTCAAATAGTCAAGTAAGAGAACCATGAGGCATATGGCTGTCTCCTCTTATGAAATTGGGACTATATAATGGTGGCCTTGAATGGCTTCTAGGAGCCAAGTTTGCACTAGACAATGAGCATAAATAATTATCAAATGAGTAGACTCACCTTTCTTCACCACTCACTCCATTGTTTTCCTCAGGGAAACAACTCACTCATAGAACAATGTGTCTCAGGCAGTATTCTTAGTGCTTTGCATATAATAACTCAATTCTTGCTTACAACCACACTAATAACCATATACCAGTTTTATTCCCTTTGTTATAAGGTGAAGTATACTAAAGGATGACAGATACCCTGATAGGGAAGGTAAAGTCTCAAAGGGTGTTTTATCTTCTATAAGTTAGTGTTTCTCAGGTCCCACAGTTTTCAAAAGGCTAAGTCTCTGTTCATCTCTGTTGAAATCTGAAGAGTCTGTAAAGTCTGAGAGAATTAGTGGCATTGAACTCATTAGACTGCAAATAACACCGCTGTATATTCTCAAGAACAGGAGTCAGCAAAGGTGGAAGCTCGGGGCATAAATTCACCATCTGCGACGAAATGTAATCAGATCCGAGGAGTTTCCACTTTGAAGTCTTCCTGAATCTGTGTGGGTTACAGGCCTGAACACATCACCAGCTTTGACAGGTGGCTTTATTTTTCATTTCAAAGAGGGAGAAAGAAAGGCAAGGGAACCAAGGAACACATGCCCAGGAGAGCTTTGAACATCACCCCTAAACATGCACAGAGGCACTTCTCTCTGCTCGGGTCACACGTTCCGAAGAGCAAAAGCAGTGGCTTTTGGTCTGTCCCGGACTTTGTCCTTCTGGTGGTAGCACTGTGGGAGCTGCCTCTCTTTAACGCAGGGCACCAAGTCTTCTTAGCTCTTACACCTTCTGCCGACTTGGCCTGAGCATCTTCTGCTCATGTTCCTCGAGCCAAGCATCTAGTAGGTAACAGTACCAAGCAGGTTGGAGCTCAACTCTAGAGAAGCACTGTTCTCAAAAAAGGAAGAAAACTACCTGTTCTTTGAAAGCCTTCAGCCCATAGTCTGCTGGTTGTAAACCTGAGCCCTCTAGCCTATACCTCTAACATCCTGAGCAAGGCAGGATCTATGAGGATGAATATGACCACTCACTCATTCCAGGGAGGTGGCATCAACATGTGATTTAAATCCTGTCCACTTCTAAAAAGGATGCTCTGGCATTTGTTGCTTGAAATGTAGCAGGGCAGAGCAGTGCTCTGGCTTTACCCACTGTAAACTCAGATAAGTTCAACCAGGTCATAGTCTGCTGGAAGCCAACATGAGATCCTAAGGAAGCCCCCAGAAAGGTCAATGCAGAGACCTCCATGTCAACAGCATGGTGACCCCTTCCAAAGTCAGTGAGGAATGAGGGGTACCCTTCCACAAGGCAGCATGCTGGGTGGAAGAAGAACTTTCTTCCAGAAGAATGGGTCTGAGAAGAAGGCCATTGCTGAGCTCTGATGCTGGTCTTTCAGGAAGGAGAGACTCCCATGTGTCCTGTAGGCTGGTGCTCTCTTTATCTTCCAACCTCGCTCCCTCTGGGCCAGTCCACAGTCCTGAGGAGGGCCATAGAGAGGGACCTCTTCCATAGCTATATGCTCAGGGGTCCCAGATGAGACTTGGGGCACAAAGCAGATAGCTAGCTCCTAGGTGTCCGGGACTGAGTACTGAAAGCCGGATGTGACTTTGGATTATTCATAAATGACACTCACGCAACAGCTTTTCTTGATTACCAGACGAACACGTGTCCATGGTACTAGAATGAGAGAAAATGGAGACACACTAAAAAGAAAAGAAAAGTTACCTGTTATTCCACCATTCTAGGCATGGCGATTATTTCATCTACCAAATTGTTTTTGTCTTTTCCGGGAGCATGTTTTTCAAAAATTAAAAATATCTGCTTTATAGTCTGCTTCTCCCCTTATCGATATTGTACCTGTTCCTCCTTAGTATATACTCTTCTGTGATCCAGGAACTGCTGAAGTTCCCAGAAGGTACTCAAACATCTTGTGAACGTTTATAAACCTTAGCTCCTCCTCATTTTCTACTATAAATAACACTGATGTGAACATCTCATCTCTGATTATACTCTTAGGGTACAAGTTTTAAATATGACCATGGGAACAGAGAGTTTACATTTCCTATGTCTGAAAAATTTTGTGTTACATATTCTCATTTTGAAGTAACTGCGAAACCCATTCAAGATGGCCAGTTAATGATACTGACCTCCTGAGACTGAACGTCCCTTGGTCTTCCGCGTTCTGACGGCAACACTTCAGTCTGTGCTTGGAAGGCCTGAGTGTGGATCTCTGCTTCTCTCATTATTTCAGGACCTTGGACAAATTACTTCTTTTCTTTCAGTCTCCTCTTAAACTTATTGTTGTTGCCATGACAACCTGCTCACTACAACTATCCCCCGTCCTGCTCCGGATTTACAGTTTATGATGATTGTCTTATTTTATGATTGAGTTAAAAGATACGACAAATATTTACTGTGTCGGAATTTGCTGCGTGTCAAGGAGCAAGACCGTGATTAAGAAGCAAGAGGAGCTGCAGAAAGTACCTTAGGAAGGCAGGAACCCCACTCTCCAGGAGGTTTTGCAATTGTGGAAGGCAAGGGAAGAAAGGTGAAAATCAGTCCTGTTTGCAAGTTTCCCATTATAAGTCCTGGGCTTCAGCTTTTCTCTGCCTCCCTCCTACCTGACCAGTTTATATAGCTTGCTGAAGCACTCGAAGGGAAACGAAGAAAGTGTATCGCATTTCCTGCAGCAATTTCAGTTTGGAAGGATTCAAGGTATTTGAATTGCCAGAGGTCTCATGGGAAATTTGACGTGTCCTCAGGGAATGAGGGACACTGTGAGTCCTGCCCCTGGCTGCAACTGCCATTTTCTGCTCGCAAACCAAGACAGGGAGGAGGAACGTGTCGTGGTCCCTCTAAGAAATAATAAGCATGATCCAAGGAGTTTCTCTTGGTCATCTGCTGTTTCAGCTTCTCTGGTCACTATATATTGTATGTCCTGGGGATAGTCATTAAAAACACAAACCAGCTAAAACGGGGCTCTTGAACCTTGTAAGTAATCATAAATCCTTTGGATAAGAAATCTATATCCTCTCTCCCCAAAAATTGAAATACAGAGAAATTATTGAAAATATGTAGGGATCTCATGAAAAACAATCCAGCGATGCCCAGATACAGAAATGATGCAAAGTTCAAACAAGAATGAAATAACCAGGCACAAAGTTGGGCTCAGCAGAGCAGATGGACTTTAAACACTCTCATGGTTGAGAACAAAGAGGAAGCATGTTGGTTAATAATGGTGATTAGCTACAAATTTAAAGCATCGAAATGCATCTTTAGAGACATATTTATTGCTAAACTTTGTTGTTCAATAATACATTATCAGTTTTAAAGATGCAAGTTACATTGTGTGGTCAAACAGGAAAGTATAATATAACAGAGTTCCACATCACCTGCTGTGATGGATCTTATCTAAAGTCAGCAATTTTTTCAATTATTTATTGTCATTGTGTTTTTCGTTTAAATTACTCTATGATTTTCAGTATAGTATATTGGTTCCTCGGTCTATTTGTACATCAGACCACACCCACCATCACTCTATTATATTGATGATAGAAATGTAAATTAATGCAACCTCTCCAGAAAACTATATGGAGATACGAAGAAAAAAATAAGGAAACCAACAATGGAATGACTATTTAATCCAATAATCCTACTTCTAAGTATATATCCAAAGGATAAAAAAGAATAATCAGAAAAAAATAATATTTGTACCCCTAAGTTTTTGGCAGCACTAGTCACAATGGCCAAGATGTGGAAACAACCTAAATGCTTGTAAAGAGCCGACTGGATAAAAAAGCTGTGGTCTATATACTCAATGGAATTCTATGCAGCTATTAAAACAGATGGAATAATGCCTTTTGCAAAAACCTGAGTGGAACTGGAAGTGATTATGTTAAGTGAAATAAACCAGAAAGAAAAGGAAAAGCACAGGATGGTTTCACTCAAATGTGGGATAGAAGGAAGCGAAATGAACAGACTGACAAAACACCACAAAACTCAGAGGACGCAGGAATGTGATTATGGGGGACTGGGGGGAAGAAACGGGCTGAAAGGGTAAAAGGGTGGACGACAGGCACCAGAACTCCAGTGGAGGATGTTGCTAAACTTCAATTCGAAGAAAATATATCACATGGATCTTGAAAGCACTTGACTCAAAGCCTCCAATGTGGCTTTCTTTTCAAGGATCAATAAAAGCTGGTGCTGCTCAGGATCCCTTTCCCCTAGATAAGGAGATCCAGAGGCTCAATACCCTAAAGAATCTCTTTCTACGGCATCCCAGTCAGGACGTACCAGGCCTAGCCCCACTCACCCATTCACTCATTCACAAAGTTTCTTCACAGGACTGTTCTATGCCAGAAATCGGATTAGCTATTGGCTAACAGTAACTGATAGATAACAGATGAGAGAATGAGATACACCCAGAAGGAGACAAATTGATGAGGCTGTAATCCCTCTCACCTGTGAATCTGCCCAGCTGCCATTCTGAGCTGCAGACGTGAGTTCCTCCAGTCTGTGTAAAATACCATCCGCCAGAAGCTCCTGAGATAGGGCTCTCATACACCCTAGTTTGCCTAGGATGATCCTGGTTTAGCAACCAGAGTGACCAAAGCGTCCACTCTGGTTGGTTTCAATCATAGTTTGCTGAAAGTTCCTTTGGGCAAACACACTCCCAACAAACTAGCACCAAGCTGCTCAACAAGAGTGCAGGTTTCCCCAATACGAGGGTCCCCCACATCATGGGTCTGAAAACCCCCTCCCGTGCCCAAACCACCCCACTCCATGCCCTTCCCACTGCCCCAGCTGGTGGCGATAATCCAGTTGTTGCCGGTTTCAACTCTGCAAGCCATGGTGAGTCTGTCCTTAGGGTCAGCATCTCTGTGTTGCATCTGTGTCACCTTCGTTTTTGATGGTGTCACTGGGTGTTTAGTGGAACTTGTGGAGGGGCAGACACACATCCTCTCTTAAGCCATCAGGCATTTTTCCTTAGGTCTCTGGAACCTCCTGCCTCATTAGGTCTTTCCCGGGACCCCTTTCTGCCTGGTGCCTCTGGGTCCTGAGATGGGGCCTCCTTTAGTTCCAAAATGTCCCTCTAGTAGCTCAGACAGCAGTTCTTTCCCACATCGGACTCTCCGATCCCACACGGCATTTTGGTCCCTGTGCAGACCCTGCACTTAGGCCAGCCCTGTACATGCTACATATTTTTGGAAGTGGAAGCGAGAGCCAGACAGTGAAGTGTGTCTTCATTCTTACTTTTAGCTTCACAACAGAGTTACAAAAGCACCTTGGGTCTCATTGAAGCAGAGAGCTGGCCTGTGACCACTGGGAATCTGGTCCCAGTGATGTCACTTTCTCAGTGTTGTTTGAAATTATCCACTTAATATTAAAGGTGCATTCTGAAATCGCTAAGCTAATAACAATAACCTGATTCTATTTTTGCTGTTTCTAGTTCGTACCTTTACAGAAAAAGTTCTGATCTGTAGTTCAGGGCACCAGTGTCATGGCGATAATGTGGAGAAACTGAGGAAAGAGGGAATGGCCTTTAGTAGTAGCATTCCTCAATTCAAATCCGGAGGAAAAAGCCTCCTGGAGGTCTAGAGTTCTGAAAGAGGCTCTCGCTAAGGAAATCTGATAGTGAAGTCTCCCAGGAGAAATTCCAGTCCACTTCTAGAACTGGATTTGTTTCAGTCCTCACATCACCAGCGTCACTCACAGCCCTCTGCTAAGTGCTGCCATTCAGTCAGAGTCACACACAGAATCTCATCTAACCCTCCACCACAACCCTAGCAGTCTGTTATCATGTCTCCTCTTTTTGTAAATGAAGAAACAGAGACTTTGACGGTTTCATGAAAATGACAGAGCGATAATTAAAATCCAAGTCTGTTGAGTTCATAGCACTAAATCTTGCTCTACTTACCAACAGCATTATATTGAATACTGCCCTTTATAATGTGCAGAAACTTCTAGAGCGTTTAATGACATGTACGTAGCTTTCACCCCATCAGTGACAGAGGCCTGCACAGCAGGATCCGGAGAGAGATGGCCCCTTAAATTTTATGCTGTTTGTTCACTGACTTTCACCTTGACTTCACCCTGAGACTCGGTCTCTACCTAAATTCAGTTTTCTTGGTTTTGCAAGTTATATCAGCCTCTGTTGTCTTAGAAGTTCCGGGTGTCCCAATCCTTTGGAAAAGTTGGACATAGTACTTACACAATGAGCAAGAAAACCCAAATACAAATACAGCCAGAATTCTCAGACTCCTGGCAAGATGCAGCTCCTTTTTGGGTCCCTAGATTAGGAACTTCTTGCAGAGAGCAATTGTGGAACATGTATTACTTTACCTCCAGCCTGGACCTTGGGCCTGATATGCAGCAGTGACATGATATTTTCTGAACAGTGAATCAATCAGTAAATCAACAGTGGACAAACACTTCTGGGCCTGTAATCATCCGGAACCTTCTTATTCTGTTCTTCCTCTGCCAACTTCTTCTTAGTACTCAAAGAAGACAAATGGAAAGGAAAGGCGCCTTGCTGAGCCCCAAGGCCCGTGAGGACAAGAGTGACAGGTGCATGCAGAGCCATCTTTCACTCTCAACATCTGCCTGCCATCATCATCAGAGAAAATGCAATAAAATCTACAATGAGATACTACCTCCCACCAGGGAGAATGGCCTATATCAGAAAAACTGGAAAGGCAGGTGATGGAGGGGGTGTGGAGAAAAAGGATCCCCGCTACACTGTTGGTGGGAATGTAAACTGGTGCAAACTCTTTGGAAAAGAGTATGGAGATTCCTCAGACAAATAGAGATGGATCTACCACTCAGTCCAGCTATCCCACTCCTGAGCATAGACCCAGAGGACACACAATCTCTAAGAAGGAAGAATATCTGCACCCCTACGTTCACAGCAGCACAGCTCAAAATAGTCAAGACATAGAAACAACCTTATTACCCAACAACAGATACTGGAGAAAGAAGCTGTGGTCTAGATACCCAATGGAATTCTCTGCAGCTACTTAAAAGTAAAAGCGAAGCTGTGCTCTTTGCAATAATCTGGATGGAACTGGAGGAGATCATATTAAGTGAAATAAGTGAGAAAGAAAAATAGAAATACAGGTGGTTCACTCCTATGTGGAATGTAATGAAACACAACACATAAACAAAGTCCAGCAAAAACTCTTGGGGCGTAAGATGATGACTGCCAGGAGGGTGAGAAGAGGGAGGGAAGGAAAGAGGGAAAACATGATGGAAATGGACACTGGAGCTCTGGTGGAGGGTGTGGCGTGAAAAATATAGACTGAGATGCGATGTCTGTATTCAAAACTGAATGCAGCATTATGAGCAAAAGAGGTAATAAATACCAATAAGATGAAAAAGTGTTTCTGAGCCACATATTTGAATAAAGGGGGGATGATAAAACATTGTATCAGAACAATCAGGAGGATAAAGTAGAATATAAAAGTATACCTGTAATGTTCATTGTGATCCGATTCAACCTGCTTATTAAAATAAATTCCATGGTCCCTCTGCTCATCGGAAAACACTTATTGGTCTAGTATGGGTGAATAACAGAATTTCTTGGATTTTTTCACTTTTGACAATTTAGATTTTACTTTCCCTTTTGCCAGAAATTGTTGACATTGTGGCGACTGACCAGAGTTGGACCTACAAAAATGTTTGCTGTGCTTGTTGGTATGGTGGAGGCCAGGATGTGTTGACATATATCTAAGGAATGGGGTACTATACATAGGAAGTTATTACAATGTGTGGAATAACTAATATAATAAAAATATGGTATAAAAATACAATATACAAGACAGGAAAAATAGCGATAAAAAATTGTCTGCTGAGAAGGGCCTACGGGCAGCTCAGGTGCTGGACCATCCCTGGCCTGGGCTGGTGACAAGGCTGCCTGGCTGCTCGGGGCGGAAGGGTGGAGACTCTGTGGGCTGTGGAAGGACACGAAATATGTTCAGAAAGGTCTCTGCCTTGAATTCCAAATGCAGGCGAATGGGTGATGCAGTTTCCAGTAGCATCGAGATCTTTCAGCGTGCTGCTTTACGTGATAAAATTTCTTAAAGAGGTGAAAAACTTGGCCCATGAGGCAGTCATTCCGTCTGTGTCCAAACGTTTTGTAAACAAGGAGAGATTCTGAATGCAGAGTGACTGTTTTCAGGGGTTTCCAAGGAAGTTGGTGCTGAGGACAGATGATGAAGAGCAGAGGGTGTCTGGTGAGGTCTCTTTCTTCCTGGCCCAGGGATCCCTGCCAGCCATTTGTGGGCTCTCTGACTCCCCAGACAAAGCGGGTCTGGCCTCAGACTGACAGGATCTGCGGATTACCTGGGTGACAGCATGAGACTTAAGTATAAATATCTGCCTGCAAAACCCCCAGGTCACGGACGAGGTCAACAGGAAGTTGGTATTGCAGGGAAGTCGGGTTTGCTGCTGCTCAGATGAAGGAACTTGCACGACCCCGCACTGCTTTCCATGGCCTGGCCCCGCGTGCTTGTGCAGGAAATATCAGTGTATAACGTCAAAATCACTCATGCATTTTCATGCATCACAAATAGAAACAATACCGTGATTTACAAAATCACTAAACTGAGTGCTGCATGGACACTTCCCTCCTCTCCAGTGTTCTCCTGCCTCCCCTTGCACACACACAAATATACCATATACACACACATAAACATACTATACCACAAACATACACACCACACACACACACACACACACACACACACACACACACACACACACACACACACACAGATTTGTATTTTCTAGCTTCTCTTCAAACCCTTCCTGGACCAAGCCCACCACGGTGGTCTCTCCATGAGCTGAAGGAGCTCATCTTGCTCTCTGCCAGAGACTTGTTGTCATTCTCACCTGGTCAGGGAGCACTTCACCAAACACGTCACTGTCACGCACGATCCTTTGCCCTCCTTACTCTGTAAGGCGTTCTGGCGACTGAGAAAGTTCGGTGTGGGATAAAAACCCAGAAGTTCCTTCTCCTTCCCCTCCTCTCCACATGCCTCCTCGGCCCAGGCCCGTCAGGACGCCCGGGTGGAGTCGGGTCTGCCCGGTTAGTTCTGTGATGAAGAATGAATCCCATTCCTTCTCAGTTTCCTTAGTGGAAGCTCACGGGATGGACTCACAGTCTGTAAGAACCTTTTCGGGGGAACCTGAGGGAGGTGCGTGGCGCTAGCCTTTTCAGTGGTCACTGGGGCATTCCTTATGCAGCGATTTCATGATTCCACGATCCAGCTTTGAAGGAAGGTTTGAAACGAAACTTCCTGGTCTCCTCAGTCATTGTGCTTCTTTGTCCTCGTTTGACTCCCCAAACCCTGGAAAATGATGAGCTGCTGTCCTCAGAGGCAGCCTCCCATCCTCACCCTGCTGCCCTCCCAGCAGGGACTCAGACCCAGCCCCCTTCTCTCTGGCCTGGGTAACAGGGCCTCACCCACCCGAGTCCTCAGCCCCTTTGTCTTCTGCTCTTCTCGCAGACAGGCCCATCTGCCACCCACTGACATCGGGACGGTGAAGGTTCTGAGCACCTTGCCTCCCTAACATACACTGCTGTCCCCCCGTCCCGATTGCCACCTCTCATCTGAAGCTTCATGGCTGCTGCCATCGTCTCTCTAACCACCTGCCTCCCGAACAATCAAACATGCAATTAGAACTGCATGCCCCGTCTGCAACAGAATGTCTCTCTGACAGAGCTGGCAAGTCAGCTGAACAGTCAGCTGCATGTCCTTCTAGTCAAGGAGGCCTGGGCTCTTGCAAAGGGCACCTTTCGTAGCCTGTGGACTCTGCTACCCCAGGTCATTGAAATGCCCCAGGGACTCCCAGCCAAGCATGCTCCTCCTCCCAAGTGTCACGATGGCAGACCCAGGCTTCCTACCTACAGCTCTCAGAAAATCAAAGCTGCCACCCACCGTAGCTCAGGCAGCTAAGGAACAGACTACGAGAGCCAGGGACCCAGGTTCAAGACCCGGAGTTGGAAGACACAATGGTAAAAAATAAAATATCATATGCAATTTAAATAAATGATTTCAGTGAGTAATTCAGTCATAAGTACTCCGTCAAAACAAAGAAACAAAGAAAAAAATAAATGAAAGCCCGTCTCAGTCACTTTGCAGTCCCCACACTTTCAGACTGGCCCATAACTGTGATCAGCAAGTTTAGCTGAAAGGATGAATGAGTCGCCACTCCAGCCAGGCTCTGACGTCCAGATTTCTCAGGTTTCTCATTTCCTCTCTCTTAGCAGCCCTTCAAACTTGTGCTCTGCAGGCCATGACTGGCTCCTTGTCGTCCTTCTGCCCGCTCTGTTCTCACTGCCTGTTGGAATAATATTTGTGAACTGCACGTTACCCCTGTAGGACTTAATCTAAGCAGTACCCCTTCTCTTGCCTTTCTTCACAAAACTTGTGTTTCCACCATTATCTTTCTCTGACTTGGACTCTCCCCAAACGGTCCGCCTCCCTTCGGTGTGAGAAAGCTGAGAAAGGTTAGATTTGGAAGGTCAAATCATTAGGTTTTATCTAGTCAGATGGGAGCCCCTGGGTTTGGCTTCGTCCTAAGTTTCAATTAGTCTGATGACAAAATTACCCCGAGAGCAGGCCCTTCTCCCATGCACAGGCCATTGTCACCATGATGTGACATAGCTCATCATGTTCTGCATGTATCATGACATCTGTGCCTCATTGAGGGCGGCGGTCTTTACCTTGGAGGGGGGACATTCACTGGCAAGAGCCTGATGATCCAGGCCCCTCTGTGGTCTCTGCACTTCCACAGGGAGGCTTATCATCCTCTTCTGTTTACCAAGGCCTTTTAGAAATTACTGTTATGACTAAACACCTAGGATTGGAGGGTTCACGCGCTGCATGAAGGAAGGCTTAAGCTCGCGGTGTCTGCGTGCCTCTTGGAAGACCATCAAACCTGCACTGAAGATCCTTCCCGCCTGACTCTCAATGCCATTGTTATTGTATTTCGCGTTGGATAAACCCGCTGTGGAAGGGGATCGCTCGTAGCAGTCCCTTTTCAATGTGCAGGCTCAAATCTGGCTTCACGTGTGAGAGCAGGCCTGTCATCGTGCATTCCAGGTCACTCTCCGAAATGAATCTGTCTTTCCTCGGTGTTTCTCCAAGCCAGCGAGCAGACATTCCTTCGGCTCTGCATTAATCCAATTACTAAACACCTGCAGACTTGCAATAACAGTGTGGGTGCCAAGAGTCTCAGAAATGGTTTTATAGCCGAATGTAATCTGCTGTCCTGCTATCAGGAGTCACATTACACACCTGTCAAGACCCAAGCCAAGAAAAGAACATTCACGGCTCTCATTCCAGGCAGGAATGTTCGGTGCACGTTCGAGACAGAGTGACAGACGCTTTAGTTTGATGGCCACAGAGCCGGTGAAGCACAGTGAGTACTGAGGAATTGCATTGCAAGTTTCTTTAGCACTCAATGACAAGGAAAGTGTGACAAAGCAGGATTTTTCTTCTAGGGATCCTTTAGACAAATCCTTCCCCCCACCACTGCCTACAAAGAAGATAACTCAGTGAGTAGGATGCCTCCTGCTGATCCCTATACCTCAGGTCCTGTAGGGGTAGCTTCTTACCTGAACATCTCCAGGATGCCTCCTGGCCTCAGGGAAGCCTGACACTGGGGGAAAAAAAAAAAATGCCCTCTCACCTAGTCATGCCACCTCCCTGAGAAGTTACTGAATTTTTCAGGTATTCAGAAAGGAGACACTAGGTTTTCCTAAAAGGTCCTGAGCTTGAGCCTAAAGTCAATGATGTGTGGAGGGCCGTGCTGACCCCTTTCTCCAAAAACAGCCTTTTCAGAAAGAAAGGAGAGCAGACTTTGGGGAGCAGGTTTTGCGAATGTCAGCACAGCCCGAAATAAGCCTTGATGGAGATGTTTTATTTTCCTGAACGAATTTGAAGAAGCTGTACAGCTTCTGTGGTTAAAGAAATCACTAGTAGAAGTGCCTTGGGTTCATGTTTTTTTCCCAAGAAACAAGTTTCCCTACAACCAGAAGGGCCCTATTCCTGAGTTTGCACCTAGCTGAGCTCTGAAAGGGTGGGGACAGTGTCTGCTCATTGCTGTGTGCACAGAAGCCCTGGGGAAATGGATGGATGGGTTCCTGGGTCATATGCCGTGATGGACACGTCCTGAGGGACTGTGCGGATGCCCTTACCCTCCCCGAGACTTCACAAAGAAACCACTGGAAATGTCAGTCAGTGACCAGGACAGAGGACAGCAGGCAGTGGCCTCGGGCAGAAGGAGAAGAGGGCTCATGCCCTGCAGCTGCCTCCCTCACCTTGGAGCAAACCTCACTGAGAACCACGCTTTCCCGCAGACAGGCCGCCACTGCCCACATCAGAGCACAACAGCAGCAATAAGCTATGACATGGGCTGGAGCTGCTTGTGTCCGTCTCATCTTCCCAGCTCGCCCCGAGCTCCCCCAGGGCAGGCCGCGCCTCAGGGTCCCCATCTCTCAGGGCATGTCCGGCGAGGCCCCAGCTGTCCACGGGCACAGAAGGCCCTTCCAGTCTACTCTCTCCTCGGCTTTTCTTTCTAGAGAAAGCATGCAGCTTAGAGACCCCGGTTCCATTGATTGCCAGTGCTTGCCAGCCAAAGTGCAGCCGAGGGGCCGGCAGTGTCTGCGTTGCCCGGGAGCTTGTGAAAAACTCAGAATCTTGGTGCCCCTCTGGGGCTCAGGTGCCTGGGCTAAGGCTGTATAAAACCTAACCTGTGATCCTGGGCTTGAGATCCAGGGCAGGAAGTCAAAAAAAAAAAGAAGCAGCATCATAAAGCCCGTGCTAAACACATTGAATCAGCACCTGCATTGTAGCTTCAGCGCCAAGGTTTTCAAATGCACCTTAAAGACTGGGGAGCTGCTGGTAGGCCCCCTGTGAGTGGCCCCTGCAGACCCCTGAGGTGCTCAGGGGCAGTCGATCTCAAAGCAGAGTCGTCTGTGGAATGCATGGGCTGCACAGGCCAGCCCAGCTCCCCACAACAGGGAAGACCGCTGACCCAAGAGGTCTGAGAAGAGAAGACAGTCAGCAGCTTCACCACCACATGCTGGGAGGACGGTTCTCAGCATCCAGAGCGAGCACCGGCCACGGGCAAGGCGGCCAGAGGCAGGCCCCCAGGTGCATCCTCAGGCAGGGGCTCCATCTGCCAGCCCCCCGCGCAGTCACCACTGCCAGCCCACATGTAACCTTCAGCCCCTGTCCAGAGCAGTCAGCGTGACGGTAATAATAGCAGTCACAAGAAAATGCAGCCTCGATCATGCTAACCACTTTTGAAAAGTAAAATGCTCGGGATATGATTTCAATTAAAACTCACATTGTCTGACTTGCCTCTCTGCACGACGGAGTTCACCCCCTCTTGCCCTCTTACCTCCTCTGCTCTAAACTAAGGTAGACAGGAGGGACGGGGCCATGCCTTCTCCCACCTCAAGGTGCAGGGGTCCGTGTGCCAGGTATCACTTCTCATGCTGGGTCAGCTAAGCCCCCACCCAAAAGATGGTCTCACTGCAGAGAACCAGCCTCACCCCACGTAAATCCTAATGATTG
>RJWH01008194.1:0-32747 GCA_004363575.1 Solenodon paradoxus
CCAAAAAGGTAAATAAAAATAACTAAAAGCATTGTACATACTCAGGTGAGTCAACCTAATTTGTCTGGCTCAGTATTGAGCCATTTTCAAGCATGCCAACATCCCCGACCTCGCAAATTCCTCCTTGGGGTATATCAAGAACTGTTTACTACAAAGTAAACAGGCCTTCTAGATAATGTAAAAAATGGTAAATGTAATGAGACTGGTGAAATTACTTTTCACAATATCCACTTGGAAGTAATCCACTTGGAAGGAAGCCAGGTCCTAAACATCTGTTTTATCCCCACCACATCCCCATGAGATAAAAATCCTACCCATGTCTAAGGTGGCTGCTGCAGCTCCTGCCATCACACCCACCTGCCAGTCCCTGAGATGGAGTAGGGAGGGGGGCACTTCATTGCCTTAAGAAAACAGTAATGGAGTTTTCTGTCTGACTCCTGCCTATACACCGCTCATTGGGTGTATGGGACAGTGGTCCTAATAGGCTGTACCATCTACATTTGTGTCACCACACCCTGTGATATTCACACACCGTAACCTTGCCCAAAGACACATTTTTCAGGATGCATCTCGTCATTCAGTGACAGGTGACTGTGTTTGACTTGGAGGCCCTATAGCAGTGAACAAGCAGATGAGAACCTCCATTCTGGAGGATAAAAAGTGTGTGCTAAAGACGGTACCTTTGGTATTTTGATCCCCAACATGAGAACTTGTAAAATCCCTATGATATTTGCACTTAGAATTTTCAGATTTGGGCAGTATTTACCAAAGAGAAAAATACTATACCCATATGCCCCCCCCCACCCCGCCTCCGCAGAATACAGTGAAAGTGTGGAAAAGCCAGTGGAATAGTTTGAAATGCCATTATGGGATATTTGAGTTTTTTAAAGTAATTTCAGCAATATAATTTTAAAGCTAAAGTACATATACATTCTTGTCTGTGGGCAAGAAATCGGAAAAATTCACTTCCTTTCATCTAACAGTACTTGGTTGATCTAAAAAGAACCCTCGGTAGTGTGCCTTTGGCAGCTACGAAGATTATAAAGAGAAATTGATTTCTCCTGGGGTTGGCATAGAAATTAGCAAACATAAATGCTGGACATGAGCTTGATTAAACTGCCGAGGCATTTTTTTACAGCTGTGCAGGTTGAATGGGGTGAATAATGATTTAGAGGAGAATTGAGTGGATTATTAAGCAGCCGCTATTTTAATGCCATGTTCCTGACCTAACAGTGGCCGTTCTGTTAGAATGTGTGCACATGGAACGCTTTTATTATTACTTAGCCTTCATAGTATTTTGCTTTCCAGGGAGCTCGGTAAAGCATTATCATTATTTTCAGCCAGCATGCCGGTTCTGAACATTCCTGCAGACCCACGCCGGCGAGAACAGCTTTGTTAAGTGCGGGTTTCTACCTGTGGACGTGAAGATGCGCTCACCTGGCCCTGACCGTTGCTGTGGGTAATGAATTACTCATTAAAATTGAGCCCCTGCAAACCTGTACGAAGGGCGCCGGGGGTGGGGGTGGAGGGACAGCCAGCAGACACTGAATTTTTTCTTTGACCAATTCCCTTGCTTGGCATAGCTGACGAGTTTTGAGGTGCCTTGCCGGTATGGGTTCTGATGACGTGTCCGGGTGAGTGGGGTGCTGCTTGCTTTGGGGACCCCATAGCCACTCTGTGCGTCGGATGGGCCGGATGGGTCCCCGCCGCCCTCCTCTCCTGCCCTGAGCGTGCCTCCGGCTGGCGTGGATATCCGGCTGGTCGAGGTCGCTCCTATCAGAGCGTCCTGGGGCTGCCTGTTTCTTGCTTGCTTCCGTGCCCCGTTGTCAGCGCTGGGCAGTGGAGACAGTTCTGCGATGATGGTGTTCTCCCATCGACCATTGTCGATCATTGTTCAGTGACACAGCTGCTGGGTTTCCGTCCATTGCATTTGGGGACAATGTGTCTGTTTCAGAGAAAGACGTTGAGGATTTCTGTTTCAGGGCAGTAGCTTTGGAAGATAAGTTCTCTGGATAGCGGGCCTGAGTCGTCATGCTTGCTGCCGTGACGTGACGCGCCGAAGGCTGTGGGGACTTGAGACGGCTGGAAGCGTACGTGGGATTGGCTTCCAGCCCATAGAATGAAGGAGTCTTGAAGTTTGAATTTGTTTGGAGTTTGAGTGCTGGCTGCAGGGGCCGCAGATCGAGGACCCAGCTGCCGGTGGGGCAGCCCAGATTCCGAACCTTGGAGGGACTTTCTGCCTGGGGTTGCCCTGTGCATGATGGGAGTTGAACAGCAGCCGGGGACCCTGCCACTCAGTGTCTGAGAGTCTCCCCTTCACAACAAAATTTGTCCTGATGATTTTTCCCCCTGGGGCACTGCCCCCCCCCCCCCCCCGCCAAGATGGTTCAGGTAGACTGATACCTTTATCCCTGCACACAGACCCCGACACCTTCGGTTTCCACCTGCAGGGTGGCGGGAATGTAAGAAACCACACAGCACAGCAGAGGCGTGGGCTCCTTCTGGCCAAGCGTGCTGGACACCTGGGGGGCCCAGGAAGCTCAGAGCAAGCCAGGCCCCCGGCGTGGAGATGGCGCTGGCTGCACCGTCTCCCAGAGGACTTGCGTGGGGAGCCTGAAGGTGGAGGGTGGGGCAGAGCGAGGGACTAAACTGAAAAGTTCAGCATTGTGTCTTTAAGTTTCTATTCAATGGTATCATCTGCTTCAGATGCCTGCAGGAGCTGGGGCGGTGATGGGGGACACTTTCCTCAAGGCCTTCTTAGAAGCTTATAAATGAGATAGTCACTGAAGTGGAGAATGAGCATTTCTCTTTGAACTTGTTTCAAATTGCAGGTTTCTTTTTCTAATATTCAGAAGATAGCTGTGGTACAGACATTCCTAATTTATCTATGTTCTGTACTCAGCATTTAGATGCTTTATTTTGTAAGACACTTCTGAGATCTGGGGGGCAGGGGGTGTCTGATATTGTACTGTTTTTACTGCACTAATTCCGCCTCGTACATATAGCCATTCGATCTTGGACTTCTCAGACCGTAGAAGGTATGAGAAATAACTGTTGACTACTTACAGTTTCATGGTTTTAGGCACAAGTGGCTTCCTGACTTCTGCACGTTATAAATGATACTTACTGGCATGCCCTGGTGGACTAGGGGTTAGGTCCGCGGTCTCCAGCTGACTGCAGTCCACACCCCTCCCAAGGACCTGGGTTCCCGCCCCAGGGCCAGGGGGCCAGTCAACATGGACAACTGCATAAAATGAAAATGCTTCTTCCTCCTCTGTCTTCCTGCCTGCACCTTTCCTTTAAAAAGAAAAATAAGTAAACGTTGCTCCTCACACCAACACAACGTAGGTGCTTTTGTGGGCACAGGCCGTGGCCACCTGCCCCTCCGCACCCCTAGGAAAACCTCTGGGCTACGCACTGATCTGCTTAAGCAAATCTGAGTGAAGGCTCAGGATCACCAGCAGGGAGGCCCAGTCTCCTGGCTTTTCATTGCTCTCACCTAAGGCAGATGGCCCCGGGGCGCCGGCCAGCACCACGAGGGCGAGGGCGAGGGCGAGGGCGGCGGGCACCGGCCCTGAGAAGTGTTGGAGGTGGGGTTTTCCCCCACGTGCGCCGAGTTCCCCTCCCGGGTCCCTGTCTCTGGTTCTCATGAGAAAACCCGCGGTGCTGCACAGAGCTCCTGCCTGCCTGTCTGGGTCCCCATGTTCCCACAGCCGGGAACACCCCAGGGTGCCCGCTCAGTGGCTCACCCTGCCTGCAGAGTCCGCGCCTGGCTTCCCAACCAGCCAGGAGCTGCTCTGTATGCGCTCGCACGTCATCAGGTGTGGGCATCTAAGTAAGAGGCCGTGCGGGCTGGTGACAGACGGGGCGCTCTGAGCAAGCTCCTCCCGGCACTGCTGCAGAGGCGCGGAAGGCGCTGGTCAGTGCCCTTCGGCATCTTCTCGGGCTCCCCGGCAGCCCTCCCTCCTGCCTGGCAGTGCCCCTCCTCCCTGATGGCTCTCGCTGCTGGCGGTCTGCCCTTGCCTTGCCATGTGTCTATAAGGAGGCCCACAGGCTCAGGCCTGGAGGGGTGGGATGCGACAGTTGTGAAGGCCTCTCAGTCCAGGCCGAAGTGTAATGACTGCGTACGACAGGCTGACTCTGCTGTGAGATTGTTGCGGTGACGACTGTAACCGCTTCCATGTGGGTGAAAGTCGCCATGCTGCCATCTGCTTGTGACTCACTGCACACCCAGAGGTGGCCCTCCACACAGCTGCCCCTTGCATGCCCACGAGTGCTCAGGGGACAGCCCGTGAGAGCCGCAGCCGCTCCAGAGTCCCTGGGGGAAATGTGGCACTCCCCGCGGTTGGGGTGCGACGTGCATCTCACGCTCCTGAGTTTGTCTTTGAGTGGCTTTTGTACTTGACCTTGATTTAACCAGCACAGCCCTGCCGCTGCCCACCACCAAGATGAATGCAGATTTAATGACCCCACATGTGTCGTTCTGTTACTTTGGAGCCACATTCTCTAGGACAGGCACTGGCCCTAGGGTTTCTAGGTTTGACTCCCAGGAAGATAGCCGAGAAGGCCCCGGGGTGAGCCGGCATCTAGGGAAGGCCACTGCTCCAGCAGGAGGGCTCCGGAGCCTCCTGGGCGACTGAAGAGAGCCCAGTGCGTTTTCCGTTTCGTGGCTCAGGGTTTGCGGCGGGGTTTGAAGAGAAAGCAGATATTTGCTCTTCGGCGTACCCTCCCTGAGGCCCACCTGACTGCCACCACCATTCAATCCAAGTTTTTCTTTAGCCACCCGCAGGATTCTAGGAGAAACACATCTGCTTTGGGATTTCTTTCTGATGAATTACTCTAGGTGCTTCATACAGCGGGATAGTAGAAAATGTGTCACTTCAGTTCACATGTCTCCAGAGCTCATCATGCTGCAGCAGGTGTCAGAATGCCATTCTTTTCAGTGGCAGAGAAAGGTCCCATCGTGTAGACACACCGCATTCTGTTTACCCATCTACCCACGGGCGGCACCTGCTTTTGTTTTGTTTTTCAAAGCAACGGTGCGGGCAGGAACGAACGCAAGCAGAGGCTGGCAGAAGAGAAAGGAGGAAGGAGCATCTTTATTTAGTTGTTCATCTTGGTGGATCCCCCGGGCCCCAGCACACAAACCTGGGTCCTTGGGCTGTGCTCCGAAGCAGAGGCGCTAGACGTAACCGCTGCTCCACCAGGGTGCACCTCCTGAGTTATCTCTGTGGATTTTAGGGATGTTGTGACTGAGAACCTTGGGGTGAAATATCGGCTCACGTCCTTCTTCCAGTTTCTGTGGAGATTTTGGGCGTTTTCTCTTGTCTTTCGGAGAAAGCATGATACCCTTTTCCCCGAGGGTTCTTCATTGTCAGGTAATTTGTGTGTGCTCTGCTAGAGATGGAGCCCAGTCCTGACTCGAGCTAGTTAGAACATACCAGGCCAGACTCAGTCATTTGCCTGTGATCCACCAGCAACTAGTGGAGGATGGATTTAACATTGTTACGAGTTCCCATCTCACTTCTAGAGGATTAAAGTTTCATAGGAACACAACTGCTTGCTCTTGTTGACTTACGTGTTGTCTCTCTCTGTTTCTCACTACAGTGGCAGAATTGAGCGGTTGTAGCAGAGGCTGTCTGGCCCTCGACGCCGAAAACATTCACTCTCTGGCCCTCAGAAAAAGTTAGCCATCCCCTAGTGGTAAAATTCCATGCCCGCTTGCCTCTGATATCTGCCATGCACACGGACTTGTCCAGGGCCTCTGGGCCACACACATGTGCACCTGAGAAGTTGCATGGATGGAAATCTCATTTCTGTCCACTCCCACATTTCAGCTTCAACCCTTGCTGTATTAGGCCCCCAGGGGCCTCCTTCCGAGGACACGCAGAGTGTTATGTGACTTGCTCCTTTCAGATGGAATTCTGTTTGCAAATCCGTGCCACTCACTCCCTGTCGCATGTTTTAAGGAGCTGTCTCTTCTCAGTGAATAGGAGATACAGATCTCTTATCAAGGATGAACCGCATGGAGGAGGATGGTTTTGCAAATGTGACTTTTTGGGGTTGGGTGGAGGGGTGGGCAGGGATAAGGCTTATTACCCTACTTAGGGGCACCATCTTCTATTTTTGATCTATGATATTTCTGTAAAACCATGTAAATGTCATCCTGAAAGAGTAGGGTGTTTGAACATGTCTTTTGCAAAGACTGTTTCTCTGCAGGGAGGTGTATGTGTGACTGGTAAAGTTTTGCTCACACAACCAGAAATCTGAAATAGCAGTGGTTTCCCCTCGTAACGTCGTCTTTCATTTTCATGCTATCTTCAGGGGACCACTGCAGCCCTGCCGGTGTACTTTCTTATCCTGATATCACCCCGGAGCATGTTCACACACTCAGCTGGATTGCAGGTAGCTGTCTAATGCTAATAGTGAGCATATTGTTTCCCTGAAGCGGATGACCTGAGGATCTGAGAATGCTAAATAGGCTCACAGGAAATCAGACCAACCTTACGTGAGAAAATACATTTCAATTCACCTTTTCCCTCTTCTCTTTTTATAAGGAATGTGTGTTTGCATTTTCTCATTTTGAAAGTGTGTCTGAAATTACATTTTACAGAAAGAGGAGATGCTTGCACAAATGCCTGATAAAGTGGGGTCAATGAAAGTGAGAAAGGTGGGCAGAGAAAGGCATCTGGTAAGTGGTGCAGGATGATGTATTCACTGTGTTCTCTCCAGTCATTGTAGCATCTGTACTCAGGCTAATCAGATTGTTTTCTCATCTGATCTAATCGTTTTTCCTTTCTCATTCTTGCTCATTTAAAAATTCAGTTGATTGAGAACCAAGTAATCTTATTTCCATTTAAGAAAACCACAGGTCAATACAATTAAGTTGCAGTTGAAATGGAAACTTCATTCACTCACACTTTTTCTTGTATGACTCTGTTAAAGAAACATCTCAGATTTATTCCTTTGAAGGAGCAATTGGTGGAAATGTCTGTAGGTTGGGTCTTCCTGACCCCTCCACCCTCCACCCCCTTCCTTAATCGCGGTAAAATAGTTTATCGTGTCTTTACTTTTTTGTACAAACCCACTTTCCACGGACTCAGGGTTGTGCACTGTGCTCATTTAGTGACATGGAGAAGGTAAGATGTGTTCGTCTGGGGACACCAGCCCTCCCCTCCGTGCCGGATTCCTCCAGCTTGCCCCGTGAGGGGGACACTCCCGTTTCCAGACACTGAGTGACATTTCTGGGAGGCAAGGCCCCCTCTCCAGGACAGGGCGTGGAGATGGGCAGTAGTCTGAGCTGCAGGCGAACCACAGTGCTTTTTTCATCTTTGAGTCCTTTAGAAGTGCCACCTGGGAAGCACAGTACGCCCCACAGTTCCCCGGGGACAGTGACACACGGCGACTGGGAGCAGTTAAGCCCGGGAGTGTGCGTGGCTGAAGTGTGACTCGGTGCACCCACAGGCAAGCACGTGCCCATCCTGACTCTGGAGACCCCCTTCTGCTGTAGCCCGCGCCAGCCTGAGCCTGGCCAGTGCCCATGCAGCGAGGAGACGCCGCGCATGCCTATTGCCGGCACGTGCCGATGCAGCGAGGAGAGACCGCGCATGCCCGAGACTCTAACGTGCCCGTGCAGAGTGGGGAGAGGGCGCGTGCCCGTTGCTGGTACCTGCCGATGCAGCGAGGAGAGACCGCGCATGCCCGTTGCCCGTACGTGCCGATGCGGGGAGGCGGGGGAGACCGCGCATGGCCGAGGCCGGTCCTTGCTCATGGAGAGACGAGAGACCACGCATTCCCGAGATTGGCACGGGCCCACGAATAGGGGAGCGCGCATGCCTGAGGTCTGCCGTGCCCACTGCTAGGAGGGGAGCAGGCATGCCCATGGAAAGAGGAGAGATCGCGCATGCGCGAGGCCAGCCCCTACTCTTGGAGGGGAGACCGCGCATGCGCAAGGCCGGCCCTTGCTCTTGGAGAGAGGAGAGACCGCGCATGCCCGAGGCCGCACGCGCCCATGAAGAGGGATAGGCAGGTGCGTGCCGGCAGGCAGGTGCCTGTTGGACCAGCAAGCGTAGCCACCGTGCTGCCAAACGCGCCGTGTAGCTCAGCTCGATCGAGCGGGCGAGAAGAAATCTAGCTATTGGTCCGCCATGTCCGCGCACAACCGTGTGTCCGTCCAGTCCGAGGGGTGGGGGAGTCGGCATCCTCACAGGCGGCGGCACTCAGTGGCCCAGGCGTCACGCGAGAGCGCGCGCTTCTAAAGAGCACTGGGCATTCTTAACTGACTTGCCACTCATTTACCTCCATCGCTGTTGCTGGAGGTTTCCTGGCCGCGGTGGTGGGTGGGTGACGAGGCAGCCGCAGGCCCTGGGGCCAGTGGACCCGCAGGGTAAAGGAGGTAACAGGGCAGGCAGACTGCGCGGGGCTTCTTCGCAAAGAACCGAATTGCAGGTGTCGACTGCAAATTTCTTTTCCAAAGTTCCACTTACCCACCAGAATGCATAGTCCCCTGCCTTTGTGTTCCAAGGGGTAACTGGTTGATCGTCATCCTCCAGTAGAAATGGTCGTTGTTGGCTGTGACAAGTTCAGGTTCAAAGACTGAGGCTGGCTTTCACCTGGGATTGCTGTGCCCAGGAGCAAAACGTAGGCCAGATGCTCGCCCTTGTATGACCAGGAGGTTGGGGCTGGGCGGCAGTCTCCAGATCTCCCTGCAGTTTCACTGGGGGTCTAGAGCTGCCCTCCACAGTCAAGTGTATTCTGGGCTAATTCTTTTAGAGGGGGGAAATCCTCAAAACTGTGGTTTCCAATCATGCTAGATGATTCTGCCCTTGGGCATGCCATGCTGTCACAATGTGAGGGTCATGGGACTCTCCTGGGGACTGCCTGCAGCCTCCGATGGAAGTCCCGGGCCAGCAGCCGCTGTGGGGGCCAGTGCACCCTGTTACCCTCAAGGCCTTCTGGAAAGAAGTTCTTGTGAGAAATGAGGGGTCCCAGGCAGCGGTCACAGACGGTCATGTCAACCTTCCAGGTGGAAAAGTGACAGAGGACCCGTGTGTGTGCGTGTGCGTGTGTGCGCACATGCTTGGGAGTGCAGGGTGTGGAGTAGGTGTGGGTGTGCTATCCACAATGTGACATGTCAAGATAGACGGTCACACTGAGTTGTCCTTGGAAGGGGACTTGGTGGGGGGGGTGGATTCTGTGTCTGGAGGCAGGGGGACTTGTCTTCTGGAAAACCCCATCCCCACAGCCTTTCCCTGTCCCCGTCAACACACTTCATCAGCTCCAGCACCCTTCAGGACTGTGACTTCACCGTATCCAGCCCTCCCACCGGTGTCCCCCCCGATCTCACCGTGACAAAGCCAAGACTTCATGGGAGCTGAGGGTTTGGACTGCCACTGCCTGCTTCCATCAGACATAGTCAGGTTGGGGGGTGGGGTGCTGCTACCTTCATTCGGGACTCTGGTCAAGTGCTGGATGCTGCGTGAGTCTCCCTAAGTCCAGGAACCACCCCTGTGCACAGTTCTCCTCAGGAGGTGCTTCACCCCAGTCTTGTTGCAAGCACCAGGAAATGGCAGAGGAGCGTGATGCGCTGAGCGCAGTCCGCCTGTAATCCTGGGCGTGAGTGCCCACGCAGGTGCGCACGTGCCTTCAGAGGCTGTATGTCACGTCCAGTGATCCCCTTCTGGAAGAGGCTGGTGCTGCCTTGCAGCCACGTGCACGTGTCTCAGGCATCCACACACACGAGGGCCGCTTGCAGACAGCGTAGGTAGCTCTGCTTCTGCGTGGGTCTGTCTCTGCCTGCCTGTCAGAGCTCCAGTTGTCCCAGGCCCCCAGCTGTGCGTTGCTTCTTTCCCTCCATCGCTGTGCCCTTGTGCATACATTTGGGCAGCTTTTCTGATTCTGCTTTCTGATTAATGCATTGACTACCCTCTTTGTTCCGCTTTTAGGCTAATGTTTGCAATATGCCTCTAACGGAAACACAGTCGACAGTGAATGCTGTTTTATCACATCTCTAGGAGAACGCTGGTCCAGAAGAACAATGATCTTTTATTCTCCTCATGTTTGGTACTGCACACTGACTCTTAGAAGGTCACAGCAAGTCCTCACTGAGCGCTCTTATTGATAGTTTCTTGAAAACTGATAAGGAAAGCAGATCCTCAAATAAAGTTTTGCTCCACATTGGCAGGGATTGCTGTAATGAAACATTGTTGAAAATGAGTCTATTTGAGGACCTGCTGTGTACACGTTAAAAATTCCTCAATGGGCATAAAGAATTTTTGTTTGTACCCTTGTGCTTATCACTTGGCCAGTCACCATTCCATTGTCTGAATCCTGATTTCCATCTGAGAGGAGGATTCTTCCTTGAAGAACTTCCATAACATTCCTGCTGTGCAGGTCTGCTGGCAAGGGATTCCTTCTGCAGTTGTTTGTGCAGAAAAGTTTTTGTTTTTGGGTGCTGCTTTGTATGGATGTAGAATCTTTGGCTCACACATCCATTCAGCACTTCTTATTTTAAAGGTGCAGGGCGGAAAGAAGGTGACAGAGGCAGGGAGGAGGAGGAATTTAGGGGTTCATATTGGGCGTTCTCCCCGGCCCCCGGTCTTAAGCCTGGTCCTTGGGATGTAGGTGATCTGCTCCCAGTGACCTGACCTGACCTGCTAGGCCACCGGCGTGCACCAATTCCACACTTTATGAAGAGTCCTCTGTGGTCTTCTGGCTGGGATCTTTGTTCGTTTTTTAAGTTTACCATTCTTGTTATCTCTTTCCTCTGGCTGCTTTTAAGTTTCTTTTTGAGTGCTGGTTTCCAAGAAATTGAGTATGTCTTGCTTGGGGTTTTCTCTGGAATTTGTCCTGCCTGGGGAGTGTTAGGTACTTGGAGCTCTCTGACCTTCATAAAGCTGAGTGCCCAGACGGCATCCATTTGGGAGTCTCTGCCTAAAGGAATGCATGTCATCATTTCTAAGAAGTAGTGTTTTGTGAGTGGACACACACCCCTGGGGGAGCAGCGATGAAAAGCACTGTTGCTTTTTTGGCGCACCTGGTTTAATCGCCTCTGAAGGAGCAGGCCACCTACTCCTGGGTTCAAGTCCCAGGTCTGGGGGAAGCAACCAGTGTGAACAAGTAAATGAAAATAAAATGAAGATGCTTCCTCCCGTTCTCGCTTAACTGCCTGCCTGCCTGCTTGCCTTCATGCCTGCTCCTTTCCTTTTTTTATTAGAAGATAAAAGCTCCATCGTTTTTGCATTTTGTTCCTCCCTCCTGAGGACTCGGTCCATCCGGTGGGTGACACTGCACTCTGGGACATGCTTGCTGGTACCTGGTGGGGACACAGGCTGAGGAAAGGGAAGTCTGCCACGAGTCTGACTAGCACCGCTTGAGGGCCCGCTCCAGGAGCGATCATTTTCCTTTCTCAAATATTCATCAAACATTCCACCAAAACTCTCAGATTTTGTACAGAAGCCTTGACAGGTCAGTGCATCCAAAAGAAAAAGTCCATGGCCCTCCGCAGATGATCTGCTGCTGTTTACAGTAACTGCTGCAAGGCGTGAATGCCAAGAGGCCGTCAGAGGAAAGCTTTTCTTTAAGCTTTGGACAAAAATATGACCAATTAGCCGAGTGGTTTTTAAAAGAAAAATCTTGTAAGATGTTCATGGTTTTTAAGTTACAGCTTTCTGATGTGTTTGTGGCAGATGAATCCTTAGGAACTGGGAATTTGTGTATAAAATATTAGTGTCACTTATCATTAAATCATTGTCATGTCCTAAATAAAGCTTTGAAAGGGAAGGGGAGTGTCTTCAGGATCACATCAAAACGGAGAAGGGGACCAATTTAATATAGTGGTAAAAAATAACCTGTCTAAATGAAAGATATTTCAAAAGTGTTTGTGTGTCTGCGTGTGCGCACGTGCGTGTTTTCAGATGCGCGGATAAGACCTGCGGGGACAGTCGATGTGCTGTGAGTTTTCTCCATGCAGCACCCATTTACCTCGTTGGCTGAGCAAAGACCAAGGAAGCGAAAGGCCCGATTTGAATTCCCCACAGATAAGGGGCTGATTGAGACCTGCCCTACTTTGTGACACTGTTATATTAAAAGTAACGTTTTTATAAGTCATTACCATCTGGGCACACTTGTCTGCCTTGTAGTCAAGTGCCATCGTCTTTAGATTCCAAGGTTCCAGACTCTAAAAGAAATGCACCTGATTTTCCATTGCTCTCGGAGAGCACAGTCTTCTCCGAGCAAGACCCGTTTCCTGGCACGTCTGCTGAAGTGTGGTTTCCATGTCAATCAGTAGATGCTCTTTGAAGTTTCCAAGTGTGGTTGAGAAGTCTTTCCCAAAGACGGGGGGCAGGTGGGCAGCACCAGCATCAGGGGCGGGAAGCGGCAGCTGCCTCCGTGTGCGGCCTGGAGACCCAGCAGCTGCGCCAGGAGGCTCTTCTTGGGGACACCTCCTGCCAGGAGCTGGGGCCAGCGGGCACGCTGACCCGGGTCTTCTCAGTGTCTCAGTCGTGACGCCTTGGCCTCACTCCGGCGCCATCTTTCTGCGGAGCCCCTGTGTGTGCAGATGGCAGTGTGACCCGCTCTCTGCCCCTACGTGTCAGCAGCTCCTGTCCCCCAGTGGTGACAGCCAAAATGTCCCCAGGCTTTGAGGTTCCTGGGGCGCAGGGCACAGACGCCCCCGGTTGACAGCACTGTTAGATAGGGACACACTGGGATACCCCGATTTTTATCTGGGGTACACGGGGACTGATGCCGTGTCCATGGGAGAAGGTACTGGGACTGGTCCTGTCAGCTCAGGAGGAGGTCCCCATGGATCTAGTCAGCAGCACAAGCAACTCCAAACTTTGGTGCCAGCCTGCTCGGTGACTGACGGCAGGGTGAAGGCAGGGTGAGGGCAGCGCAGAAACAAAAGGTGGAGCCTGCCGTCGCGGGGCCGGGCGCGGCGAGCTTGCGTGGAGCACGTGCAGCCTGGTGTGCTGTGCTGGGGCCCTGGCTCTGCGGGGGTGCTGGGCACCAGGCTCCTGGGCGCCCCTGCACGACCAGGCCCTGCCCCGTGCCTGTCCTGCCTCAACTTCTGTCCCTCAGCAGAGGAGGCGGCCGCTTCTGCTGAGGAAGACAAAGGACACGTGATGTGATGTGGGGCCTGGAGAAGGCTCGGGCATGGGCCTGTCTGCAAGGCCGCACCAGTGTTCCCTGCAGCCAGGATGGGAGGACCTCCGAACACGGGGCCGGGGCCCTGCACTCACGGGTGGGTGTGACTCCTCTGCTGGAAGGAGGGCGTGAACCGGGAAGGGAGGGAGGGAGCTCCGACAGGTGCTACAACCTGTTGTGAAACACGCCCTTGAGTGATGGAAGCCACACGAGAGGCCACGCACTCTGCGCCTCAAGCGTGGGCTGTCGGGAAGAGCGGCCGCCGGACACTCTGGGGACCACTGCGCAGGGCCGCGGGGTTCCTTTGGGGGCGATGGGAATGTTTGTGGGCTGGCACAGCCCCGTGAGTCCTCCGAAAGCGCCTGAACCGTACGCTTCAAGATGGCACTTTAGATGAAGTGGCTTTTGAAACTCCATGGAAAACAGAAAGCCTCCTTGTCCTATCCAGGGGACTCTGGTTTTGCTGAATCAGAGGTCTGGTCTCTCTCCTGGCGTTTTTAGGTGGATGGCGGGGAGCGGGGTGGGGTGACCAAATTTAGGAAAGTAGTGTCTGCTCTTACAGCCCTCTTCAGAGGGGAGAGTGGCATTTCCCAGCGCCGCTGTTGTGAAGAACTACCTTCTTGATTATGAAAAGGTGGCCTAAAATGAATGGCTTGTGACGTTTAACCATTTCTTCTGTCGCATGTCAAGATCTGTCCTACGGCCGTTCAGTAAAGCTGCAGAGATTCACGCTCAGGGAACCCCGTGGCTTTGGAGTGAAAGGGGGGCAAACAGGTTCTCTGAGTTTAGATGACCTCAGCCCAGGTGCCACGGAGCCTGCACAGGATTTGGTCGCGCCTCCGCCGTGCCGGCCTGTGAAATGCTGAAGACTTAAGGGCAGGAAGGCAGGTGAAGACAGCCTCGTCCTGGCCCAGGCCTACTTCCAAGTCACAAAGAAACCCTTCTGGCTTCCAGGATCCCTATGGAAATGGTGCGTGTCCTTCTGATACTTTGCAGTAAACTTTAGGGCAGGCAGGCGTCTCGAAGAAAGGGATGTGTCGGGATGACTCTGAATCTCTGTTCGAGTTGCATCGCTCTGGTGTGCCCATTGGCGATGTAAGCATGGCGTGTCCCTGCTTCATCTCGGAAGGCCGCCTCTGCTTGCATCTGCTGTTTGTCGAGCCTGGAGTGCAGATAAACTCGGGGAAGACAGGGCTCTTCCCCGCCTTGGGCAGAAGCAGCACCGCGTGTATGACGTCAGGATGGGGACACAGGACACATGAGAGGAAGAAGCTGATCTTGCAGTTTCCATGTCACGTAGCTTTTTCTGATTCCGGGTGAATTCCCTTCTTTTATAAAAGGCCCGGAGCACCGCATGCTCTTGGAGCCTATGCTCTGTGGGAAGAAGCAGGTCCACACTGCATCAAATCAGCTCAGAGACCCTCTGCCTAGGCTCCTACCTCCTGCCGGGGAGAGCGGGCGGGCAGGCAGGCCGGGGTACAGCCACACCACGCCCCAGCTGACAGCCGCTGGCCGCCCAGAGCCCTCTTGACCTTATTATTTACCTCGGAGAACCGTGGCTGTATTGCCTGGTTAACATTATTGACATGTTGCACGCATTTTGCAGCACGCAAGCGCTTTGCCAGCACAGTTTCTGCACGGGGGTTCTGTTCGGGCACCCCGTCATGTGGAAATCAGGAACAGTCAGGGACCACGAGGTCAGATTTCTCGTTTTAGCTTACTTTCTAGCAATGAACTCACTAATTTTGACATGTTGCATAACCAGAAGAATGTTAATACCAAAGTCGTCGTATGTCCCGGGCTTCTGGCGTGAGTGAGTGTCTGTATGTTTATGATAAGAGATGATGTTACTGACACTTACTGAGTTCAGCAGCATATATAATAGGTAATCTTCACTTCCAAGGCTGTCATTACCATCTGTTTTGGACCAAAGAAGAAGAATGTGATTCTAAAGCTTTTTTTCTGAACAGCTTGCCGCAAGAGCTGTTTATATATTAATTACTTATTGAATTATTATGGATTTTCATTTTCAAGCAATTGGAGACATTATGGTGACATCTGCTCATATTTTGATACTTGATGGTATTTAGCAGTTTCATCAGACCGCTATTTCCCCTACTGGCAATTCACAAGCCAACCCTGAAAACAGTAATTTGTTTTCTGCTTCAGCTCATCATAAGGGGTGTTGCTCGATTCCATCTCCACAACAGAATTTTTCTCGTATAATGGAATCTTGTTTTCATTTTATAAGCAAAATCAATATTCCTTGGGCCTGCTTCCCTCTGGTGCCTTTTGATTTCAGAGTTGCAGGCAAACTTTGTTTAAATCTCATTTTTCTTCACTTTTAGATTTTTTTTGATTGTCCTGTTTATTACTTTTATCGTGTGTGTGTGTGTCTGTGCGTGTCTATTCTTAGGATTAAAAAAAAATGTGTATTGAAAATCAAAAGTCTAGGAAACTGTCTTTTGTAGAATCCCTTTTATCACCTTTCTTTAAGGATCATTAACTAGAAACATGACTGGGTGGGAATAATTTACTTGAAATCCTCAAAGCACTTTGTGAGGTTTTGTACAAATTGGCTAATAAGAAACACTTTCATTAAATAGCTCTGCTTGCAGATTTGATAAAGAGACTGTTGAATAAGAATTTCGAGAAAATGTGTCTGATTTCCTGAGGTCTTGAATATGCCCGTGATAGGAGAGCACTTACACTCTGGAGGGGACTGACTTCTTTCACAGCCTGAGAAAAGCTCAATATTGTTTATTAATGTTGGTTGGCTGCTTAGTGTTTCTATTGTCTAAAGCATCAAAATAAATTTCTAATACATGTTTTTTTCGAGACAGAAACGTAACTTCCAAAATCAGTGCAAGTGGACCCCTTGGGAAATGGAATTAATTCTAGGAGACAATAATGGGAAAGCTCTGAATTGTTTCAGTGCCCTGCTTTTGCTTTCTTTTAGGGACGGGGGTGCCTGGAGGAGATTTTGATGTGGTTTCTGTGTTTCTGAGTGAGAGGATTCTCATGTGTTTGTGTTTTTACCAGAGACACACATGCAGGACTGCATCATTCCTAGATTAGCTCAGGAGGTCTTGCGAATTTCCCTACAGCACATTTTCTAGTCTCCTGTGCACAGCGTATCAGTTGGATGTGGTACATTTCACACGGGCATCTAATTCATCTTTAAATGGTATATCCCTCCAATATCTGAACAAAAGTTAATTGTCTCTACCTTGAGACCCTTTCACAATTTCTGTGCTTTGTACAATAATAACCCCCACACTGGGCATTTAATTTCTTCTTGTGCTTTGCAAGTAAAAGGGATAATCTGTGTTAAAGATAGATTTTCTGGAACAAGAAAAATATGTGACATGGGAGTTGGGATAAAAAGGAAGTTGTCGATTCGAAAGGAAACATAAGGTAAGAGGCGGATATACTCCCAAGGCGTTCGAGGCGTTTCTAGTTTTGACACTCCTCCCCCTTTCTCCCGGCAGCTCCCGTGGCCACGGCGGATTTGTGGTCGGATGCTGGGGAGCACCCAGAGCCATGCACATGAAGGCGCCATAAAGGCGGGTGCCCAGGGCTGGGGCTCTTTTCCTGAGACCAGAAGTCCCCTGGGCAATAGCCTCCTTTACCAAAATGGCTCCTTCAGTCTTCACGGGAGGAATCTGGCGCGGGTGGGGGGGTGGGTTCTGCTCTGCTGCTGAAGGTGTGAAGACACAGTTTGTGGGCGCTCGCTGTGATACCTGGGCCTGACCAGGACGGGTGACACCTTCTACAGTCTCTCTCTTGTCCACGTTCTGGATGATGCTGAAAACCCTTTGCTCATTGGGCATCTGACTCTGGATTTTATGGGGCTCCCATATTCATCCTCAGCTTTATTGGTTTCTTAATGTGATTTGTGTCTGTCTGCAAAGTGATGGTCTGGTTAACCTGGAAACTCACTAGAAAAACACATGGAGTCTTATTTACAGCTCTAGTGAGATGACTTTCTAGAAGGGATAATCAGATGATTTTAGATGCTCTGGCCTCAAGAGTAGAAGCCTACATCCCAGTTTCAAGGAACTTCTCACCTCCCACTCACCCTTCCCTCAAATTTTATGTAAATATCCCCTCCTCTTCTTCCCCTTCCCTCCCCCTTCCCCTACTCCCCCTCCCCTCCCCTCCCCTCCCCTTCCGCCTTCCCCTCCCCTTCCTCCCCCCCAGGTCTCAAATCCAGCTCTGACTCCTGCAGCTTAGCTGCTGAACCACATGTATGCATCTTTTGGTAAATGGATAATTTTAGGAGTTTACTTTTTTGGTATTTTCTGGATTTCTCTTTAATGTTTTTTTAAGTGAAAAGAAAAAAAACCCCAGAGATTTTGTAATTTAAAAACACAAAGGTGAAAACTGGGGGAAGGATTTTGCTTTATTGTTTTAAAATAGCCAAGAACCACCATGTTGCTTAAATCTCACCAAAGCAGGATTTTTATAGTTGGGTGTGGGGCTTACAAGCAAATACACACATTGTCGTGTAAATACATATTGTTTTAGCCAAGTGAAGACATAAACACTGTATCTCAACACTTGAAAAAATGTCATTTTTCATGAAAGCCCAACTTGGTACAGTGTTAGGGTGAATGTGACTGGCTTTCACATGGCGTCACGTCACGGGTCATCGATACGCCATGAGTCACCGTTTCATTCTTTTCAGGGTCTAATAATCGTCCGCGTTAACTAGTGGGCGCTCGAGTTTAGCCACTCTGAAGAGTGCTGCTGCGAACAGTCACGTGGCAGCTTTGGAGCAGATGGGCATTTCCTCGTGTCCCACATGTCTGCCTGGGAGTGGAATTGCTGTTTTGTATGGTGACTCAGTTTACCATTTGGAAGAGCTGTCAAACTTTTCCATAGTGGCCGCGCTGCCCGTCGGTATCTGTTGGGAGGCAGTTCACCCTGAGGGTGGGGACTTGGGTCCGGAAGCCTGCTGCCCACTGCTGTCCAACGGGTTGTTCATTCAGTCCTTGGGCCCGTGAGTGTGGGTTTTGTGGAACTGGGCGCATAGAGAATTCCTCCCGTGTGCGGCCAGCAGTGCCGTTTACTTTCTAGACAACGTTGTGCAGTTTGTAGGCAAATGGTCATCTGGGGTTTCAGTGGGCAGCGGCCCGGATGCTGGCTTGCCCGGCGTGCCCTTCTCTGTAGTAGGCACTGTGCTTTGGAAAATCGCGCTCCTGACCTCAGCCAAGCCATGGAGCAGAGCGCGGATGGGGTCTTGGGTCTTCGTGTCAGCGTGTCTGGCATGTTCCCGAGGGCGGTGGTCACCCTCTGGGTGGAAGATGTCCATCCGGGCAGGGTCTGGAAGCTCAGCATGGCCACAGGGCAGTCTGCAGGACCCCGGGGAAGCCAGGCACACAGTCAGCAAACACTGCGACGTGGGCCAGAGTAACGAGGTGGGCCAGCTGGCCCTTTCACCTTGACTCCTTGACTCCGTTCTGCCCTTTTGGGGGGAAAAGCCACACTGACGCAGACCCATGAGCGGCCAGGGCCAGGTGACAGGGAGGCTGTATGTCTGCTCGCGGGGGATGGATAGGGCACAAAACTAGACTCTGCGTTTTCTTTTCAAGCAGTCAGAATGCAGGAAGCACTGGTGCAGAGCGGGCCCCCAGAAAGAAGCAGCAGACGGGCCGGCCTCTGGGCCCGGGTTTGCTGACCTCGGGGACACTCCTGTTGGCCTCCTGGGCTGAGGCCTGTGAAGACGGAAGTCGGATGGTGGTGGCTTGGGTTAAGTTCGTCTAGGTGGATTTCCATGGACATTCGAAGAGGACAAGAACGCAGGAGGAGCGCAGTGTGCTGTTTCCCGCTCGGCCTTGCTGCTGCTGCTGCAGACGGGCGGGTGGGCTTCGCGGCGGTCTGCTGTTAGGAGGTCGAGCCTGCTGAGAAAGTTTCCTTCTGGACCTGCCTCCCAGGAGACAGATGCATAATGTGGATGGGTGTACACTGAGAGGGCTTCTGAGAGGACCCTGTTGTGGCCATTCCTGACGTGTGCAGGTGGGCGTGGAGGTACGTCCCAGGGCCAGACGTCTTCCCTGTCATGGCAGCCGCTGCCTCTGACAGGCACAGGGCTTTAGGAGGGAGGCCCCGAGTGGCCATGAGCAACCCGAGTGCAGCCCGCCCAGCACAGGAGGCCTGCCTGCGTGTCCTACGCTCCCTGGGGAGCAGCGCTGTACTCGAATGCAGGCCGTCCTCTGCGGCCGCACGGCTGCAGCCTCATGGCCTAGTGAGGACTGCCGAGTCGCGCGCCTGCTGATTCTTCTGCAGCCCTAGCCGGCTTTTGTGACATTTCCATGGCTGTGAAAACAGTTCATGTGCAGAGGAGACAGTGTGAGAACTCCGGGAGGACACAGAGCCCCCCACATGAGCCCAGCATGATCCCACCCCACAGGGTGGGTGTCCGACTATGTTGGGGGCATCTGTCGTGGTTGTGAGAGACAGGCGGGCGGGCAGGCAGAGCGTTTAGCATAGTGCACCTTCCGCCTTCCAGCCTCCTTGCCCTACAGCTCTGAGTCACGGCTATTTCCCCAGTCACAGGAGATGGCACTTCCTTACTCCCAGATTTCACCGGCAGTGCTTTTGCGAGGCCTGTGAACTCTGGTCAGAAAAGACTCAGTCTTTGATTATCAGGTTGGACCTGTGGCCTCTGAGTAAAATAAAGGTAGCTATAAAATGAGTGAGCAGTAAGGGAACATTTCCTGCTGGAAAGTTATATAAACAGGCTCACTGGTGAAAAAGCTCCGCCTGTGAAAGAAAGTAACCAAGATAAAACCACTCATAATATTTCCATGCGTCCTCAGTATTTTTGATATGTATGTTTTCCCATAACTGGGGTCAAATTATATGTGCCTATTGGCTTAATTTTTATTTTAATGGTCACTCCTCCCCCAAAGTGGGAGACACTATACGCCTCTTTCAGTTAACGGAGCTTGGAAATACTTCACTTCCACATTAGGACCAAAGTCCTTCATGTGACACAGTGTCACCGCTGACCTGGGCTCCACCAGGACAGAAGTCTTCTCGGCTCTCACTTGGTGAATTGTGAACTGGGACTGAGTGGAGCAGTGGTCCCACTCTCTGTGTGTCTGAGTTACTCCAGAGCATGGGCACAGTGCCCCCTACTGGCCACCCTCTCTCGGTTTCACATTGCTCGCCCCCATCCATCCTGTGGGGCCAGTCACCTGTGGCTGTGTGTGTCAACACGTTCACCGTAGACCACGCCCCGACTGTGATCTCAAAAGGTTTGACTGGGAAACCGGTACGCAGCGCGCCATCGGGGAACCTGGGAGGCTCTGCCCTGAAGTCGGCGGAGACTGTTTCCTTGAAATGAAATCGTCTGCAGAAGCCAGGCTCTGCATCATGTTCCTTTAGGTTTCTTGACAGCTTGAAACTCAAATGACTGTTTATGAGGGTTAGGGTGGGATCAAGGGGTTGTGGGGTCCAGCGGACACTGGTGGACTGTTAGAATTTGGGGTTGGCTGTGTTGTGCTATTACATGGTTGACAAAGAGGGAACCTGCCCATTTGAGTGATACTGTTTTGTGCATCAAAAAATTAAGTGAGTTAAAAACAGTGCATCCTGGTGGCCTAGCAGATATGTCCGCTGCCTCCAGCCAGGCGCAGTTCACAGACATTCCCAGGACCTGGGTTCATGTCCTGGGGCCAGAGGGAACAGCAGGATATACAACTAAACAAAATAAGTAGAGTGCTTCTTCCTTCCCATCTACTTGCCTTCATTTCTGCCTGCATGCTTCTCCAGTTATGGGTCCAACTGAAATCCAGGGTCGAATCGTACCATAAAGCTTCCAGCGAGGCCTCCCCCTGTTCCCGTGTGAGCTGCATAATCTGAGAACACGTGTGTGTTTTCTTTCATGAGTCCCTGGAATTCCTTTTTGGACTTAGTTGGGTTTAAAAGGAAATGTTAGCTAAGCAGGTGTTTCATGGTGGAAGAACTTGGATGCACTTATCAGATGAGTTTTTATAAATTACAAATGTGGAGGTGGGCCCTCACTGGGACTCAGTCTCCCTGTCCAAAGGACGGTTCCCTTCCAAGATGGGGGTGGTGGTTCCTGTTTTCTCGTCTCTGCTGCTTACACGTCAAAAATCCTTTTCAGTGTCACAGTGTATTGAAAGAAGTTGTGGTCTGTAAACATGGTGGAATATTACACAGCCCTAAAAAAGGAAGCCCCGCCATTGATGACCATGTGGCTGGAGCTAGAGGACCGGATGCTCAGTGAGATCAGTCAGAAGGAGAAAGACAAGCATTAGATAATCTCACTCCTATGAGGAAGATGAAGAAACAAGAACAGATTAAACAAAAAGCAACCTTTGGACTCTGACCACAGAACTGAGTCACCAGAGGAGAAGGGGTGGTGGGTGGGAACAGGTGGTCATGGGTCCCATGGACAGCAGGGAGAACTTTGGGTAAACTGATGGTAGGTGATGTGTGTTGTCCTGTATTTGATGACCGGGGAACCTGCCTATCTGCTCCCCAGGGTCTCTGTGTGAGGGCACTCCCAAAGACCCCCGCACCACTGTGGAGAGAACCTCAGACTGAGCTCATCACTACAGCCAGGTCATCTTTACTGAGGCCCTCAAAGTCCCCCAAAGCCCACACACAGCTGCACTATTCTGGAGGAGGTGTCTTTGCTGGTTCGTTTCTCACCTGCAAACACCACTCTGCGTTGCTTCAGGACAGGCTGTGTTCTGAGAGCTGTGTTGTTGGTGACTTCGTCACAGCAGGACTTTCAGCAGGTACTCACACAGACCTAGGTGGTGTCGCCTACCGCTCCCCAGCCGACAGTGTCTCCTGTTGGGACCACCTGCGACTGTGCAGTCAGCTCTTAACCGACATGTCGTAGAGGGCACGTGGGTGTAATACTTAATCTTCCCTGGGTTGTGCTCCGATTTTGTATCTTTTTAATGTCTGCCATTGCCTCCTGCCATCTTGAATGAGCAGAAGTCAAAGCAGTCTCAGGACACATTAGCGATTTGTGAGTTTTCTGTTCGGCATATACAAGAGGGCAGAAACAGTACTGGGTTTGGTCGAGAAGCTAAGTGTTTTTGCATGGTTGTATTCTGCGAGTGACAGAATCAGTCGTTCACTGGCACGTAAGAAGTTGGCACGCAGTGAGCCTGTGGAATCTCCCTTCAGGAGGGTACGCACATCTTGGCTGCGTCCTCCCAGGATGGGTCAGGAAAGGAGATGGCCGCTGCCTCATTTGGAGCTCTGTAGAGAGGTCTTAGACAAAGGTCACATCGTGGGCAGAATTTCCGTTCCTTGTGGTGGGACTGTGGCCTGGAGGTGCCCTGCAGTTCCTGGGTCAGTTTCTGCGGGCAGCTTTCTCTTCCAGGGCAGCGGGAGAGTGTCCCTCTAGCCCGAGCAAACGAGTTTTCCGGGGTGGATCAGAACCTTCATGGGAGTGACAGCTGGTCACCCTGGCCATATCATGTGTCCTACAGGTGTGTGGCATCCATGTCCCTGCATTCTGTGACCTAGAAGCCCGTCACAGGTGCTGTCACAATCCAGGGACAGGTGTGACCAGATGGCGCTCGCCGGGGCGCCATCTGGTTGTGTCATGAGTGCATCAGGGTTACTTCAGACCCTTCCACCTTGAATGTGTTCTGTATCCTTCCCTCTTTTTTTCTAAACAAGCAAAAGCTTCATCCTCTTCCCATGACCATGATTTGGCTGCCAGTACACAGGTCGGAAAAGGTACAGCCTGGGTGACAGCCGGGGCTTGGAAAGCAAGCCATCTGAACTGTCTGGGGTCGGTGACAGAACTGAACTATGTTGTGACACTGCTTGATGGCTGCAGTTGGGAGCGCACGACTTGGGGGTGGGGGGCATTCTGCTTGCTGGACATGTGTGCCCTTGGGGCTGGCATGACCGTGTGTCCAACTAGGGTCCTGAGAAGAGAGCAAGACTCCAAGTTGACTGCCTGTGATGCAGAGCATCCTGCAGTTTCACCATCTGCTCACCACACCCCACCACGCCCCACCGCACCCCAGGTCACCTGCCTGCCCAGCACAGAGTTCCGGGTGCATACTGGCGCTGTGGGGCTCCCCCCACCTGATCCCGGCGTCCTGAGCCCCGGCCCCTTCGTAGACATGCCGTTCAGGGGACAAAGACCCCTCCCGCACCCGTCACGGAGGTTTGTCTTCGTGCCGCTGGCACCCTACAGGTCCAGCGTCCTTCCAGTGTCTCATTTGAGCCCTTCAGCACTGAGAGGGGTTGTGCTGCATCTCACCACCGCAGGTGTGATGGGGAGGCCGTGGCGGCTTGTCTTGCTAATCTCCGTCACCCGTTTGGGAAGCGCCTGGTGTCCAGTGCGGCCAGCGGTCGTGCCAGAAGTCTGCAGCTTCCCTCACTGAGTGAAAACGCAGGGTGGGTTTTCCTGCGACCCCAGAATGTGCCTCCCTGGTGTGGACTCTCGCTGCCTCATAAGATGACCAGCGCTGTTGTTTGGGGGGATTGGGGGTGCATTTCATCTGGTTAGATGTTTTCTATAAAAAGTTTTAAAAGGCGTGTCTAGTGGCTCGATCAGGGTGAGAGCAGGGATGGGCTTTCGCAAACCTCATGTTCTAACGCCTCGGGCTTTTCCAGCGTCTCTAGGAGGAGGCAGTGAATCTCTCTCTTTCCTGTCGCCTTTCCCACAGAGGGCGGCCCCCGCTTCCTGCGGACCTCATCACAGGCGGGCAGGCTAAAATGAGCATCACCAGTGACGAGGTGAACTTCCTGGTGTATCGCTATCTCCAGGAGTCAGGTAAGGAACAGGAGGCACTGGGGCCCCGTCTTCTTCCTCCCCACACCATGTGCTCCCGGGCAGTGACCCTTCGGGGCCGGGCCTGGGCTGCGGGCCTTTCCGGGGCGCGGGCGCGGGCCAGCCGCGGAGTGCCTGGGAGCCTCTTACCTTCAGCACTCCTGATCTTCTGCGTTTAGCCCAGCTCCCCCACAACAAAGGCCCTGGACAATTTTCTGACATTTAGAAATACTCGTCGTTTCTTCCGAGACCGCAGTAACCCCGTCGCAGCCCGCAGACCCCACCTGCCCGCAAAGCGTAAAGAGACTTGACTGAGGACTGCTTACAGGTGCCTCTAAAACTCTTAAAAGAGTCTTGGTTCTGTTGGTATTAATTATCCATTTGTTTTCACTCATTTCTGAAGGAGTCACCTTTTCGCTTTTAAAACTTGGAAATGACGACACATTGATGAGAAAGATAACAAACCATTTCCCAGGTGGCGGGGGCCCCGGCGCGCGGCGTCCCGTCTCTTCCTGTGTGATCTGCCGTTTGGTGGGTGGTCCAGAGGCTGCAGGTGGGGAGGTGAACCACTCCTCTGTGGCGTCAGAGCACACGGCTGGGAAGTCAGGGTGCGGCAGGCGGCCCCATCCCACGTGTGTCCCCCAGCTCTAGGGGGCCCACGGCGGGCTCATTGGCCTTCCTGTGCCAGAAGGGGCCTCCCCAGCTCTGCCTTCCTGTCGCAGGGACTCTGCTGCGTGTGTGCGGCACTCTGTCCATTTGTCCCCGTGGTGCCACCACACAGTCCTGTTAGATGAGGGGCTCGCTGCCCTGCTATGGGGCGTCCTTGTCATTCATCACCTCTGCACTGACCCTGCATCCCAAGAGACTCACATTCTGACGTGTGCTGGGGGCAGACGTCAGCTGGGAACTCGAGGATGCACAGGGTTAGCATGACATGTGCTGGCGCCTGGGGGAGCTTGGGGAGCCGGCTGGGGACACCGGCTGGGGCCTGAGTGCGCTCTGCGGCGTCCGGTCGTCCTTCAGCGCCTGGGGGGGCGTGTGGGCCGTTAACTGGGCTGAGGGGGGCTCAAGCCCTGATGCGGAGCAGGTCGCTGACACGGAGCCACCTTCTTTGCGGAACGGGCCAGGTCTGGAGTCAGGCCGGTGGCTGACACCGCAAACACGTCACGGTGAACGAGCAGGTCTCCCCAGAGAGCAAGCAGCTCTCCCCGGCAAGCGTGGGTCTCCGTGGGCCGCTCACGTGATTCTCGTGGAACGGTAGATCGTTTGCGTTAGCCATCGCCAGAACGTGTTACAAACTGACCCATGAAACACGTCCTGCCTGGAAATACAGACTTAGGTGCCCTCCCACCACAGACACGTTGGCCACACACCCGGCCTCCGGTGCCCACTCCGGTCCGCATTCGCTTTCCTTTCCTTTCCTTTCAGAACCGCCTCTGCGCACAGAGGCATGGGTGTAAAATGCACAGATTACTACTGGCCACCAGCTGCACTGTGAGCCTGGGGACAGACAAAGGGAGAAAGAAAAGCTTTGTGACCTCAGAAAGTCGGGAGGCCGGTCTCTGGTGCCCGGGGGATGAGAACATTGCTGACCAGTGAGCAGGCACAGAAATCTCCACCCCTTCCTCCGAAAGCCCACGCGTCGTCTTTAGGGTTGGTCTCCGTTTGTCTCCTCGTGGGTAAAGTTTCTGTCACCTGGCAACGGGGAAGGAAGGCAAGTCAGGAAAGAGCAATGACAGGACGTCCGCTCTGCCGACTGAGATGACGGCTGCTGCACTCGGGTCCCAGGCTGTCGGCGTGCTTCCAGGAAACCCGTGTGCAGGCGGGTCTGCCGGCCCGACATGTCTGCACTCTCTTCTGGTGACGCCACGTGTTCTCGGGGACTGCAGTGCCCCACATTTTCCAAAGACGAGGGAAGGCAAGAATGAAGGTGTCCGTGTTCTCCCCAGTCCTGAAGTCCGGGGAAGCACACCCCTGCCGACGTCCCACCGAGTGCTCCCACCGGGCACCTCTGAAAGCGCAGCGCCAGGGAGCACACCCCTGGGCCCCTCTGCTTCCCTCAAGCACCTGTCCTGTCTGCCCTTTACCAGCAGGCTCCCCTCACCCGAATGCGGGGTGCCTCAGCCCCTCCTAGTCTGCCTTGTGTTGGTGTCACCATGTGTGGGGGCTTTAAAAATCGCAGTATTATCGGGAGGGGAGGTTGCCAGTGAGTCCTCATCGCTTAAGTCTCGTGTCAGCCGCCACGGTCCTCACGCTGTGTGCAGAAGTGACTGTGGAGGAGGGGAGGAGACGGGGAAGGCGGTGACCGGCAAACAGGGACCGTGGTGTGTCTTCAGAAACAGCCAGGCCTGCACTAGCAGACATGGGTGCGGAGAGAATCTGCCCGCAGCTCGCCCGGGCCGACTGCAGAGTAGGTCACAGGACATGGGCCCTGTATGGAATCTGCTGGACACTGGGCTCACCTGTGCTTCGTCTCAGGGGCCCGAGCGAGGTCAGATTCCACTGCCTGTGTGTCCCCAGACCTTCTGAGGGAGAGAGCCCTCGTCTGCACCCCTTCCCCTACCTCCGCCGCACAGCTTCGTGGCTGATCAGCAGTAGGACTGCCGTGGGTGGGCCCGGGGCCGCTGGCTGGTGGGCAGACTCTGGACCCGCCCCTGCCTTCCCAGCACTGCCAGCGCCCTAAAGCCTCACAATCTGGGCAGGGATTTCTCCGCTGGGGCTCTGGACAGACAACAGCCCACCATGCAGAACCCCCACCCCCGTGTCATCCAAACCCCTGGGCCATGGCGGGACATGCTGGGAAATCAGTCCCGGCTGGCCGGCACCTGGAACATCTCAGGTGGCGACCGGAGCTGATCGCGGGAGATGGTCAGCTTCACATCTTTCTTCACTGTGAGGCTCTAAAGGCCTAGGAGAAGGACTGGGACCCCCTTGTAGGCCTCCGTGAGGACCGCTGTCTGCTCTTTGGACAGGAGTGCCAGGAGTTTGCAGATGGGCGCAGTCTTTATGGCAGGCGGGTGCCGTTTTCCTGCCAGCTGGGTGCAGGTCGGCGAGGGTCTAATCACTGACGACCACACACTTCTGCTTTGTGCGTCATTTGCACACGCAGGCATCAGAGGCAAGTGAAATGTGACCTGCCCGCCCATTAGGCTTCCAGCACAGTGGGACGCTTCTCATTGCTTCTGTGGCACTTGTCTGGCAAGACAAGGAGACATGGGCGTACCCTGGTGGCTCGGGCATGACGTCTGTGGCTCTAGTCGGTCCAGTCCGTGTAAAGCCCAGTAACCGGGTTCAAGCCCCCAGGGAACCACCGAGACGTACCGTCAATGAAACGAGTAACTGCTTCCTCCTCCTCTCCCTGCCCGCCTGCCTTCACCCCTGCCTGCTTCCTTCCTCTTGCAGAGGGGTGGGCGGCGGGGCAAAAGAATGAAAGCGAGTAACAGTTTCCAGCCTGTGGCCTTCCAGGGACAGGACCGTGGTGACTTTTCTCAGCACTACAGCTGTGCAGGTCCATCCCTGTGCACAGTGTCTCAGCCGCCGCTGGGCTGTCTGCACCCATGCCATAGATGGGGAGGGTGAAGAGGTCTCCTCGCAGGCGGGCTCTTCGCCCGGGGGCGTCTGACCGGCGCTGTGCAGATAGATGCATGCTTTCCTCCAGCAGCCTGGGGGCATGTCAGTTCGTCCTGTCCCGCCTCATCCTCTCAGGTCTGTGAGGGTGACTTGAGGGCCACACGGGAATGGGAACAGACGTTCCACCGTGGACGGCGAGGGGTGAAGACTGTCGGTGTCATGCCTGCTCACAGCCTGGCATCCTTCAGCCTCAGGTCTGGCCTGGCGTGGTCTGGCCTGGCGTGGTCTGGCCTGGCCAGGAAAGCTGTGTGTCTGTGCGGGAGGGGGACGAGCTCTGGAGGCGCGGGGGTCGCTGCCTCACACCGCAGACCCGCAGTTTACTTTGGTGGTCGGTCACCTGCGAACGTGGCACTGGGTTGGTTGGTTGTACAAATCCCAGTAGAGTATCCGGGTGAAGTGACTCGTGTAGATCATTCAAACGCTTTAGAAAACAGCCTCAAAGGGAAGAGGAGGAAGCTTTGACTGAATTCACAGTGATGTTGGGTTCAAGTGCCTTTAAATTGACAGTGTCTGGGGCAAGTCCTTGACACACCCTGTGTCCTCTGTGAGCCAGCTGAGGGTCTTCATAAAGTCGCTTCCGTTGAAAATTAAACACCCTGGTGGAATCGTGGTGCCGCGTCTTACCCGACTTCCCACCCTCGGTGCTTGCAGCCTGGGCACCACTGTTGCCGTGTTTGCGAGAACCTGGGGAGCTGCGTGGGTACCTAGCGGTGTCTCCCTTAACCGGCAGCAGTTCTCACCCTCGTGCCCCAGAACCGTACTCCTTCAGTTGTTTTCGGCCATTTTAATGTCCCCGAAAATCAGGTGTGGCTTCCCTTCGAAGGGGGTTTGTGAGTACATCTGATTACTTTTTATTACTGTTTTTTTTCTCGAAAGCCTCTGGAGAAACTGGGTGCAGCTTAGAAGCGAATAGATGCAGTACTTTGCATGCTGCTCACTCAGGTGGCGGAGCTAGGTTTTCACATGTGTGGCTACGTGGAGTTAGTGTGCTTTCAGGGAACCCTGGGTCCAGGAGTCGATTGGTGTGATTTTCCACACGTGTCTGGCTGGCCTGTCCTCTGCGGGATGGCCCCAGGCGCACCGTAGGGTGGGGGGTTGGAAGGATAGATGGGAGGTGTCTTATTTTTCCTCCCTGTGTAGGGAGGCTGAGAGATCTGGAAGAAGCCTGTGTGTCTGTGCGCCCTCAAAGGGTGGATTCACGCTGGCCGTCGCTCCGTCACCCTCGGCCTCTCTCCCATCTGTATCCCTGCCTCACCCTCCCCGGCCTCCACCTTGTGTACAAATGAGTGGTGTACCCTTTGGCTTCCAGAACGAGCCTACTGTGAAATCCCTCTCTAACAACTCAGGTTACCTGAGCGCGGGAGCCTTCCACGTGAATGGAAGCTGTGTGGCTTCCCTCCGTTCTAGGCCTGGGCTGTGGCCAACTCGTCCATCTCTGTGACAAGGGCAGGCTCAGGAACATAGCTCGTGTGTGTGTGTGTGTGTGTGTGCATGTATGCGCACCCCTCTTTTAATCTGAGTCTCTCTTCCGCCCTCTCCATAGCTGTGTTTTCTGCCATCTCTCTCTGTGTGTCTCTCCATCTCCTCTCTTTCTGTGTCCCTGTCTCTCAGCTTCTGGCCCTTGCATGAGACACAGGTTTCTTGCGGGATGTTATGGCTCCTTCCCTCCGCAGCCGTACGTGATCACTTTTTTCATTAGCACTCATCATTCCATATGTGAGTGTCCTGGGTTTGACTGGGCCAGTGTCATATTTTCCTTTACATAGACTTTCAAAATGAAGGGTCTTGGAAGTCATCTCATTCCACCCGATGGCAGTCAAGAGAGGGAAGCAGTTCGATGGAGATAGACCCCAGCACACCCAGAGGGTACTTTCCCAGGAGAACAGGAAACAGAACCCAGTTCTCCATCAGCCATTCTCCATTACTGAGTTCTCCATCGCCAGTTCATCGGTTCTCCATCGCCAGTTCTCCATCATTCGCATCACTCATGTTTCGCATAACTAAGTTCTCCATTACCAAATTCTCCACCAATTCTCCATTACTGAGTTCTCCATCAGCGGTTCTTCATCGCCAGTTCCCCAACACCAAGTTCTTGGTACTAATTCTCTATCATTACCCCGCACCATTTCCTCAGCACCAAGTTCTGGACCACCGATTCTCCCTCACCACTTGTTATTCTGATAGTGTGCTGTCGTCTTCCCACCAGCTCTGTTTCGAGTGTTCCCCAAATACGCACTTCAACTTTGTCTGCTTTTTGTCAGCATCCAGCCTAGTTTTCACAAGGCAGACCTTGTCTGCAGCCAGTTCTGCTGAAAATGAAATACAGATGATGTTCCTGAGTAGGTGATTTTCTTCCTCTTTGCTTTAAAAGGATGTCATTTCGAATATCATAATTTCAACCATTCTCAGCAGCATGTGTTGTGTGGGCTAAGAGCACAAAATTGCAAGCCACTTTGGAAGCTGCGTGCCCCAGGGGACTACTCACTGACCCTGTGACTCGGTTTCCCCATCTATGACACGGATTGTTGAAAGCTCCTTTAAATTTTTTACATTTTATTGAAGGAGCATGGCATCATAACATTCAGCATGGGTTTAATAAGACTAAGTCACGGGTGGTTCCCAGCTCTCTGTTACCCTGTGAAAACAGTTGAGGTGTGTTTTAAACAGTATCACTTCCTTGGTGTGAGGGTTACTATTCTCACAGAACATCACCGTTTCCTTCTGGTGTGGACATAGGGCCTGCAGGCCTGTTTGGTGTCTGGAGACTGTCACCTGTGCGAGTCATCTTTAAATGGCACGCTTCCGTCTCTTGTGCTGCTGTCCCAACGTCTTGCATCCCGCCCCACTCTCCTCTCTGGGAGCCTCAGGGGTGCAATTGTGAGCACTCGGGGCATCAGAGTCTCCGGTCCCGTCACCGCCATCCCGGCTTCTGTGTTCTGGGAGCCCCCTCGAGCCCCCACAAGCCCAAAGGGAGCTGTGCGTTTCGGGGGTGCTGCCTGCCGGGCCTGGGCCCGGGAGCGATGAGGGGGCGGGCCCGGGGCGCACACGGCCCAGCTGCCCACAGAGTGACAGTCACCTGTGCAGCACAGGGGCAGAGCAGGCACCCCGAGAGGGGTTCTCGGCGTCACACTGTTGACCTGGGGGCCTGGGTCATTCTTGACCATGGCGGTTTCTTGGGGGACATCTCATAATGTTCCTGGCGTCTACCCTACTAGCTGCCCGTAGCAGATACACCCAGCGTCTTCCTCGGGGCACTGGGCGCCCTGGCTGAGCGCGGTTCACAGCGCAAGCAGAGCGGCTGTTGTCCCCGTGAAGCCAGCCCGCACGCGTCCAGGCCATGTCAGCCGGGCCCAGCCCCACGCAGAAGAGCTGGGGGGCCGTGTGTCGATCTGTCCAAAGAGACGCGCTTAATGCCACTGTAAGCAAATAGGACCTTTCGACTGTGACCTGGGCCATAATCTAGTTTCCTGCCCTGATGCGCTGTCCTCTCCCGTGGAGGAGCCATGTTTTTACCAAAGATGGTCAAGGCCCAGGGCCCCGCGCGCTGCGCCTGCCGATTGCGGTGTGCTTCCTCGGGGTCAGGTGTCCTGGAAGACTGCTCGCAGCTCTCTGCTCTGCAGAGGTCTCACACGCCCACCCCAGTGCTGCGTTGCCGGCCCATCCTGCCTGTCCACAGGCCGTCGCCGCACATTACCGTTGTTCTGAAGTGAGGTCTGCGTGGACAAGCAGGCGCACAGAAGGAGACGCGCAGCCATGCCTGTCCTCGGCATTAACAGTCCCGATAAACGGGAATGAAGAGGCGCGCCTGCCTGGGATGACACGTGGGCTCCACAGGGGGCCTGGGTGGCGTCCGTGTCCCAGCAGCCACCCTGGAGTTGGCCACCACTCGGGGGTGAAGAGTTGGTTTCTGTGCACATGGGTCTCGAGCGCCGTCAGAAGACGCCTGGCGTCGCGGACACCAGATTCTAGCGCAGCCGGTCCTCGAGTGTGAGGCTTGGACCCAGACTCTGCAGTCGCCAGTGTTTGTCCTTGTGCGTGAAGCCAAAGCGCTGGCTCTCGTAGCCGCTGTAGGCTTAAGGGGGTGGACACGATGCCCCCAGACTTGGGTAAAGTCTACCCAACATAGTGAACACTCAGCGTGGTGTCGTGTGCCTTGAATAGCAGTCCGGTTGCCCCTGCTGCTGGAAGCGACGAGCCGGTGAAGGCGCGAGGAAGCGAAACCCGCCGGAGGCCGCCCTGAAACCCAAGGGCACGGTGTTCGCTGCGGTATTTAGAGGCGGAGGGAGCCCTTATGGGATTAGCGCCCTGACCAAGGCGAGCCCAGAGGGTGCCGTGAAGTCACCCCTTCCTCTGGAACTTCCAGCGCCGTGATCTGGCACTTCCCGCCTCCGGAACTCTGAGAAGTGAATGTCTGCTGTTCCAGCTGCCCAGTAGTAGTTGAACAGGAGCCCACGCCAGCCAAGACCCCAAGCCTGACTTCTCCTGTGGTGCTCAGCAGTCAGTCGGAGGGACTGAGGACGGGCCCTTGTCAGCACTCGATGCCTATCTGACAGGTGTTTCTAGGTGGACTTTCATGCTGGGCAAAGGGTGGCGTCCCAGCACCCACGTGTGCTGTCAGTTCCCGCGCTGTAGCTCACTGACTTGCCCTGTCAGGCTACTGGGCCTGCACGGCATCCGTCACGGCTCTTGGAGTGAGGCCGGGCAAGAGCAGGCCATGTCTAGGGCTGCTGGCGCTTTTCCTCAGCTGCACTGGGAATCGGCTGCACGAGACCTGCAGAGGAGCCAGAGCAGGAGCCTGAGCCCGAGCCCGAGCCCAAGCCTGAGCCGGGAGCCCCGAGTTGCTCGGGACGGAGCTGGAAGAGAAGCCCACGTGTTGGGGGAGAGTGCTCATCAGCCTTGAGTTCCTACTTCAGACAAATCACAGTGGCGTGGGGCATCCACAGAAGATTCCAGGCAGCAGGGAGTCGGAACAGGGTCCACCTGTTCCTTCTACACCTGGGGACCCGGGGTTTTCAGTCTCCACCTTGTCCAGTCCCATGTGATGAAATCTTAAGAGACAAGACTGCGCTGTGGCAGAGAGCAGGGTCAGCCACCTGTTTCTGCAGGTGTGGGAGCATCGTTCTTGTAGGGCTGGGGACCAGGAACACGTTAGCAGGAAAAGGTTGGGCTTGTTGGAGTGCTTCTG
>RJWH01008195.1:0-32740 GCA_004363575.1 Solenodon paradoxus
GAGCTCAGAGGAGGGGGTTGATATTTTCCAGATTACCTGCAATTACTACACCAAAATCAAGCAAATTTTGGAGAATGAATGCTTGACGATTTTGTCTCACTTTTCTTTTTTGCACAGGTGTAAGTAGAGGAGAAGAGGTGGAGCAGCAGCTTTCTTTCCTGCGTGTGCAGGAGGGAGACAGCTTTGTTATCAACTGCACTTATACAAACAATGCCTTTAACTACTTTTTTTGGTATAAGCAAGAGTCTGGAAAAGGTCTCCAGTTGCTTATATATGCTCTTTTAATTAACGACAAGAAACAAGAACAAAGACTTACTGTCCTAGTGGATAAGCAGAACAAGCATTTTTCCCTGCATGTCACACCTGCTCATCCTGGGGACTCAGCCACCTACTTCTGTGCAGCAAGTGCACAGTGAGTACCAGGCACCTGCAGCCTGTACCCAAACCTGAGACTGATGGAAATATCACTTTTTTCTTTGCCCTAGACTTCCAACTCAGGAATTTTACTGCATTGTGTTTTAAATATACAGATATTCTAAATATCCTTAAAAAGTTCAGTTTCAAAATGACTCAATAAATGCTATGATAGGGACTTCCCTGTACCCTCTTTTAGGAGAAGTTAGCTTCTCTAAAGCAGTAAATGGGAAACTTGAGATGGGCTAAGACTCTCTAGAAGACGAACCACTCAGTAGAGAATAGAGACCCTCACTGCGAATCCAACTGTAGCTGGTTCCGTGAGCTTGCACACTAGCAACGTAGGTATCCCACAGTGATCTTTGCTTTACTAGTTGGTGAGATTCATGCCAGGATTAGACGTTTAACCTTCTGAGGAATGCCACACATGAAGAAGCATGATGAATGACAGTGCATGTGCCAGGAAAGGACCACCCAGTAGTGTATGTGATGATGACACATCTCCTAAGTCCTGTCCCCTTAGTATTGTTTTATAGTTTTGTTCCGCTGATGTTCCCAGAGAGTGTGGATAAGGATGTTAGTCCTCTTCTCCTAATGTGGAATCTACAAGAAAGTTCTTACTCAGAGGAAAAAGAGCCCTGGGTCTTTCCTCTTGAAAGAGCCAGGCAAGAACCCTATTGAAATGCTAATATTAGAACATTACTAAGGGATGCTTAAGGGTGCTTTGTGATATCTACCTCAGCTCTTTCTGTTTCAGGCTGACTTTAGGATACCATTCAGTGTTCTCCCTACCAAGAACGATGTGGTGTCAGTGTCAGAGGATATTCTTGATGGATTATTATTTTAACAATAGCACCTATTAACTTTTCCTGATTATAAAAAATATGAACTGCATGCCATAAGAAAAAAACTCCAGAAAATATAAAATGGAAAGTTAAAATATAATATTTTCATCTAGATATATCATGGCTAACATTTGTTATACAATCTTCATCAAAATCATATTAAAAATTAGAAGCACAAACTGTTATTTTGACTTACTTTCACTGAATTTTTATCCTAACCTGACTATTTCACATTTTTCAAAGCTAATAAAACCTCTTCTTAGATGATTTAATGTCACCATGTTATTTCTTCTTTAGTCGTATCATTTAATCATATAAGAGGTGAATGCAAAATTTCTCTCAGCTCAGATGCTATCCTGATGGAGGTCAAAGTAAAAGCCTCCATTTCTCTGAGGTTCTTTGTAAGGTGGACAAAGAAAAAAATTGACATTAGGATATAATAAGAAAAAATTAGAAATTTAATGGCATTTATGGGTAGAATTTACATGGAGGTTATTCTGATGAAACTTAGGCAGACCAATGATTTATATCCTGAGCTGAGGGATAGAAAGGGGATCTGAGTGTCTCAGGGGAGAGAGGATGGGTCACCATGTGCAAAGAAGAATGATTCATCTTTACTCTGAAAGTAAAGATAAATAACTTTCCTTTGTACATTTTCTAAGAACTAGGGACAAAGGACCACTCTAGTTTAGGAGATGTGTGAAGGCCCAGGGAGTAGAAACTATGGTGTCTTTGATTAGGGAGAGGGCTAAAAGGTTAGAACAGCAAGAGCTGCTCCTTTGTGGGGCTGTCCTCCTCTCCTTGACTCTCCATGTTGGAGTGGGGCATCCACAAGAGACCAGTGCAGAGAGATTTTGGGTGTTTTGCATTAGTCCCTACACTTTTTCAATAGATGTATTTTTTAATGTGGCTTCCACTAATAGTAGTAGCAGTAGATATAGTAGTAGTAGTATTAGTAGCTGTAGTGATAGTAGTAGTGTTATAGATCTCTCTGAACCAACAAAATCCAAACGGTGCTGTTTTAGAAGTAGTGAAGACAGCTTTATTACGTGCGGGCCACTTATAGAATCTGAGCCCCGAAATACTTTTGGGATACACTTTTATTGGTGAGGGAGAGGAGAACGTGTGAATTAGAACAGAAGTTACAAACGGAATTCAGTTATTCATTTGTGAATTCCTCACATGGATAACACAAAGGATTCACATAATTGTAAAATGAATATAGGGTTCCATTCTCAGAAAAGGTCCTTTTATCTAGTCAGTAGCTTCTAGTCAGTTTAGACTGTCTGGCTCTTGGTGGCTGGGTGGCCGCTGTTGGTTCTCAGCAGCTAGAAACTGGGGTGCAGCTTCCTTTCTTCTACAGTAGTAGTAGCAGTAGTAAAAGTAATAACTAGTACAAATATTTTGAGTTGGAGCAGGTTACTGAAGCGTCCTGTGGTGTGTTGTCAGTTTGAGAAAGAATTCAGTGAAGATGCTCAATAACAGCAAATGGTAATTTTACTAGGAAACATAGAGAAATAATCTCTCCATGAACATAAAGCTACATTTCTCTAAACTAAGGCAGGATCTTCTATACATGGATCATCCATGTTGTAATGGGTTGATAAGAAAATGTCTTTTCTGTTAGCTTATATTTAGCATGCCCGTGGCTCTAGCTTATCTTGGTTTGGTTACCTTATTTAGTACACCTGTGTCTAGCTTATCACCTGCTAACTTGTACATCTGCTATCTTGCTTCCTTGTTCTCAAGGCCTCCTCATTTTCCCCGGACTATTTCTCATGATTTCTTCCCTGACCAAATAGGGTCAGAAATAATTTTGGTGGTGAAGGTAAGGTCTCTTCTGCGTCTGATTTCTGATGGATATAAGGATAGATATCTCCCTACCTGGGGCCCATTATGCTCTATTCCTAAGGTAACTATGGGAGAAGGGGCTGTGGGGCTAGTAGGATGATAGAGTGCAGTGTACACAGAGTACACCAGAAGGGGTCTTTGCCCCAACAGTTGAGAGTCTTGCTGCAGCACTACTTGCAATTTAATTGACTCTAGGTGAGAAGAAACAAATTTTGCTACCAGATTAAGAGCCAGGTACACCCTCATAGCATAGTGGTTAAGGTCACTAAATATAGTCCACATATTTCCCAAGGACCCAGGTTTGAGACTTGGGGTTGGGAGGAACAACCAAGATTAAAAATGAAATAAGGTAAATATTTCTTCCTCTCTCTTCCTCTCTGCCAGCCTTCTCACCTTCAGTTTTGCCTGTACGTTTCCTTAAATAAAAAAAGAAAAGTTCCGAATATTAAGAAGATGGTTAGTGTGAACAAGAAAAATAGTGTCGATAGTTTCCTGGTTTCTTTGGGCAATTAAAATGATTTATGTCTTAAGGAAGAAGACCATAGTTTTGAAATGACTGAAAGACTATAGCAAAGATATTAAAGATGAGAGAGAGTGAAACACATAGAGAGAGTCTCTTTCCCTAGACAGCAAATAAGGATGAAAGTATAAGTAAATTTTAGAAAAAGTTTCATAGTTATGGGTGGGATTTATACCAACTGGGGGCAGAATAGAGCTGTTGCTAGATTTGAGTCTTCACAGAGGCATAAAATGAGGAAAAATAATAAAGAAAAGACCCCAATGTTGTCAAAAGAATTATCCATGACACTCCCTGGTTCGGTATTGGTTGAGTTCACCACCTCCGGCTGAGCTCAGTCCATATGCATCCCAGGGCCTGGGTTCATCCCAGGAACAGGATTGGAGGGACAACCAAGATGCATCACTAAGAGAAAAGCTAATGAGCTGTCTCTATCTCCATTCTCTTTCTGCCTGCATGCTCTGCTCACTACTGTTCCTGCCTGAACCATTCCTTCTTTTTGAAGAAGAAAGATTAAAAGAATTATTTACATCCACTACATTTACTTATCCAAAGGGATCCTTTGAAAAGGAATTTGGCTCAAAGGTATAGGTCATGTCTGACTTTTTTGGTTTTCTTTCTTGATCAGCTGGTTCCTCACCTGAACAGAAGGTTTTATTCTGTGTAAGTGTACCCCCAAGTTTTACTGCAGTTGGCAAAGACATTTAAAATAACCATGGTTAAAGATGTGACTATAGATTAATTTATATGTTAACAGGGAACATTGCTTAATTCTGTGTCATACAACGTTTTGGAATAATAACCAGAATGACAACTATTATACTATAGTGTATGAGACTTTTAGGAGTACACCCAGTGATGTCTTTCAGAACAATTGCCCTTTGCAACAATGAGGCTTAATTAAGGGTCACTTTTGTCAATTTAAGTCTTTAGACTAAAGAATTAGGCAACTGTTTATATTAAATCTGGGAAATGATTCTGCCAGAACATCTGTGTGCTTCAGTCAGATCACCACCTTTCCCCTGAATTTAACACACACTTGGGCCATGCGATGTCACAGAAAATCTTAACTTTTTTTGGTGATAGGTTGATAGTTTTAAAATATTCAAATACTCAAACTAAAGGACTGTCAAGGTTGAAGCATTACCCACATTAAGAAACATACAGAACTTAAAGTAGCCAAAAGTTTAAGAAATAAGCAACCAAATTAAACTAGATGGAGTACTTCTCATTTAACCCAGAACCTGATGTGGGGAAGGGTGAGTTGGTCTGTGGTGCTGGGTGAGGACAGAGTAAGCAGCTCCCCATTAATAACAAAATCAATATTTTTATCACCAACTATCAGGCTTCCCTAGGCTCAATTGTTGAGATGGAAAGTTCGGGAGTTGGGTTACTCTTGGGCCTCATCATTAGTCTTCATTCCTTGGTATATATATTGGAAGATGAAAGATGGTCCTGTTCACTCTGGAGGTGGTAACAGTTATTTCTTTTTGTGCAAGGAGTATGGCTTGGGTGGGTTTCTGGTGTGAGGGCACTTCTTTGCTTAAGTGGTTAATTTCATTACAATGTAATAGAGTCCTCTTCTTGGTCCATTAACTGGCAGCATGGGCTTCCTAGCTGTGTCTTTTTAAGCCAAGGTCAGCAGGTTAAGGTAAATGGCAGCTGCTAAAATTTTGAGCCTGTTCTCTAGTTCTGTCCATAGTCCTCCAGCCCTTTTCTATCCCTTCTGCCTTATCTTAGGTTTATCTTATCAAATACTACACCAAGTTGTTGGTGGTATGGTGTTTATGGTCCTATTGCCAACTTCTGGAGTTTCCTTGTGTTATCTGTGGGACATTGGCTAATGAAATGCATGCCCAGTATTACTTGGTCCTCTGGTGTAGTAGGGTCAAGTCTGGTGTCCTTGGTGATCTCTTCCACCAGGCTTCCTTGGAAAAAAACAGGGTTTTCATTGGGCTACTGAATTATTTCCCTAAACCGTTGATCATTTACTAGCTTGTTTATCCCTTCCTTTCTTCATTCCATCTATGAAGAAGGCAACAGAGTAACTTTGGAGTCTTCTCTGAGGTCTTTCCTGCTGACAGTGTCAGTGAGGGTCCAGAATTGCATCTGCCCCAACAGGACAGTCTGGGTTATTTGGATGTCTAGCAGTCAATTCATACCTATGCCTCTTTGCTTCTCCCCAGATTCTATTCTTTTCCTAGTGGGTGGGTGATAATTATATCTTGCCAGGATAAGTTAAAATCCAATAAAATTCCAAGTATTTTATTGGATTTTAACTTATCCTGGCAAGATATAATTATTCCTCTGTCAACTTAGTGAGGTCCTCCAAGTAGCATCTTAGTTTCTGTTGATTTGAAACAGATCAGTCAAGGAAAAAGGAACTTGTAGTCAGTTGTTCTGTGGTTCCTATTATTAATCTCTCTGGGCAAATGTTAGAAGGCTTTTATCACAGTTTTGGTTATGTCCTATGGAACTCTGGTCAGTCAGGTTGTTATAGGTAGGATTATATGAAAGTGAAGCAAAAGTGGAAGGAGGATCTAATAGAAGCTCTGAATTTGGGTTCATCAATGGGCCTGGGGTGACTTACAGAGGACTGAATCATCTAATGTGACCTCAGATCTTTCCACACGGAATTTATTAGACACATGTGGCAATACTGCCATAACGCTGAATCCGGGCTAAGGGCCATGAATGCATGCATATAGGGGACTTCAGAGAGAGAGGGGGCAAAATTGGCTATCATTTTTTCTGTTGACACCATTCTGGCTGAGGGTGTCTAGAATTCTTTTTGCGTGGTTTTGTGGTTGTCTCCTGAACTGCTTGTCCAGAACATCTTCAGACTCATGACATATTTCCCAAATTACTGAAAGGATACTTCCTGGGGGGAAAATAGCAGCAGAATTAAAAAATGAGTAAAGCGTGTCAGTGATGTTAGCAGTGTTCTTCTTAGACATCCCTAAGCCCTGGGGTGACACAAGTGCTTTCATCGGGTTTTGGATACCCATCAGGGAGGTGCCCTAGACAGAGTCCCACAGTCCCTAAATGAGTGCCATTGATGTCTCTGAAAAAGCATACTTGTTGAGTTCAGTCTCTTAAGAGAGAGAGGGAGGTGCCAATGGAGAGAGAATGAATTGAAAACTTAACATTGTTCACCAAAACTGGTGAATGGTGCTTCCACCCCTAAATAGAAAGATTTAAAGGATTTAAATGCTCTTGGGAGCAGCATTTTCATCAGTTACTCTTACTGGTTCTGTGGAACTTAGGAAGTCCTCACGGCATTGTGAGAATCCAAAAGGAAGTCACCCCATCCAGGACCTCACAGTCTATAAAAGAGACGTAAGAAAAGTTTTCAGCCATCAGAATTACATTTAAGTTTTGTCCCAAGGTGAGTTTATTTACTTCTTTGATCAATAAAAACTGTAGTTGCCAAAGCCCTTAGGCATGTTGGGCATCCACGAGCAACTGAGTCCATCGGTTTTGACAAATAAGCCACTGGCCTTTGCGGAGTCCCAACCTTTTGTGTTAGGACCTCAAGTGTGTTGCCACTTTTTTCATGGACAAATGGATTAAAGGCTCTGGTCACATCAGAAAGCCCCAGGGCATGGGCTGATGTGAGCTTTGTCTTGAAAGGCTTGTTGCTGTTCAGGTCCCCATTCTCATTGTGCTTTTTCTTCTTCTTTTAGGAATTCATAGAGTGGTTCTGCTAACAGAGAATCTGGGAATCCACTACTGACAAAACCCTGCTGTTCCTAAGAATTCTCCTATTTGGCACCAGGAAGTAAGGCCTGGTATTGCACAGACAGTCTGTTTTTTTCAGCTCCGAGGGTCTGCTTTCTTTTTGATATTTTGAAGCCCAAATATTTGACATGTTTTGGCAAATTTGGGACTTTTTCTTGGATACCTGGTATTCAGTTTCAGTGAATAATTGAAGTAGAGTCTGGTGCCATTCCAACACTGAGTTTGAGTGGGACTAGCTAAAAGATGGTCATCTACGTATTGAAGGAGAACACATCACAGTTGCTGCCCTGGAAAATTGAGTTAAGTCTGAGTCTAGAGCCTGGCTGAATAGTGTAGTGCAGTTTTTGAAACCTTGGGGCAATCTGGTCCAAGTTAGTTGTTTCTTTGTCCTAAAGTTGGGGCTTCTCATTCGAAGGCAAAGAGTGTTTGGCTGTTTCATGCTAGACTTAGGCGGGAGAATGCTACTTTTAAATTTAGGCAATTGAACGACTCCACATTACTAGGGATGAGACCTAGCAAAGTATAGGGGTTGGATGAATAGGATGCAAAGTGATCACTGCTTTGTTAATGACTCTCATATCTTGAACTTGTCCATAGTCTTTTGTTCCAGGCTTTTTCACAGGCAGTAAGGAGTGTTCCAGTGGGACTGTCATCACTTCAAGGGTCTCCCTTTAAGTAGTAGATCCAGATGTTTTTCATTTCAAAGTCATACCTTCCGAGAAAAGGCATATTAACAAATTCTGACAGGTGGAGCTCCTGGTTTTAGATCAACAAGTATTGGTGTGTGGTTTATTGCCATGCAAGGAAGATTGTCTTCTGCCCAAACTGAAGGACATTCTGTCCCTGATATTGGATCTATGATGTTTATTTCCATCAGAGAGATGGTCATATACATTCACCATTCTTCTCGGGGAACCGTGAGGGAAAAAATCAGGGGTGAGTCTTTGTCTCCTAGGTGTAGTTCAGATGATCCATCTTGGTTGTAGGTGATTTCTTCCTTAGTTTTTAAAAGAAGACCTCTTCCCAGCAGTGGGATTGGGCAGTCATGTAGGTACAGGAACTCATTCACTATTTGATGGCTTCCTAATTGGCAATGTTGCAGGCCACAGAAGAGCATTTTAATCCAGATTTGGGTGACAGCAAATATGGTAATCCTTTTGTTTGAGAGGGGAGCTACTTTGTGGGTTACTATAGAATGCTCAGCACCTGTGTTTTCTGTAAAATTAATTAATTGGCCCCCTACCCAGGTTGATTGATCCTGGTTTGTCTTATCCTTGATCTTAGCCAACCAGGCCTATCATATCTCCATCAGGTGACTCTAGCTGATATTTGGAGTTCAGAGATTTATCTTGGGACTTCTTGAATGCCAGTTGGTTGGGTCATTTATCTTTCCAGTGTCCCCTATTCTTGAAGTAGGCCCACTGATCCTTTTTGAGGGGTGATCGTCTTTTTGAGTTGGCCTTTTCTTGGGTCTTTAAATCAGTCTGGGCAGATGGGTCTGGATGCCCTGGGCAGAAGCCAGGAGAGCGGTCTTTCATGTCACCTTCTAGTTGGCTTCCTCCTTGGCAGTGTTCCGGATATTTGTCAAAAATCTGCTAGCAACTTCTATATTCTGGTTTATGGAACCCCAGGTCCTTCCGGGGGAGGGAGAAATTGGACCTGCTGCCCTTGCATCTGTGATCCTGGGATTCCTTGGAATAATTTTTTTTGTACTGAAACACAAATCAGAAGCAAACTGAGCTTGTCTGTACCATGGGAAGAAGGTATGGGAGTGGATCTGTCTGTGAGAGGACACTTGGAGGGTGCTGGTTTGGAATTCCAATTCACCTTGGTTTCAGAACAGGAGCTAGTACTGTCTTTTTACTCCCAAAGGAACCATAGCCTTGCTATGAACAAACAGCCTGTCTTCATGGACTCATATGAAGGAGAAGAAGTGAACATACCCTGTAACCACAGCAATATTGCTGCAAATGAGAATATCCTCTGGTACCGACAGTTTCCCACTCAGGGATCACGGTATTAGACAAGGTAATAAGAAAAACGTAACAAATAAAAAGGCATCTCAGCTTATCTCCAAAGACAGGAAGTCCAGCACCCTGAGCCTGCCCCAGACCTCCCTGAGAGACACTGCTGTGTACTACTGCATCGTGCGTGACACAGTGAGACGTGCAGGGCTGCACCTGCGCATTATCCCTCAATGGGTGGGCAGACATCATAGCCTGGGGATACCCCAAGTACTGCTTTCTAAAATGTTTATTTTCAGAAATATTAGAAAAATCTATGTATACTTCTATTGTTTAAAAATTTTAAGTCATTTTTTTCATAAATTTTGTATTGCAGTAACTTTTATTTTACACATTAAAATAAAACTCATATGTGTAGGTGCCCATATATGCTGTCTCCCCTTTCCTAAGATATGTCAACATAGCCTGTCCTCCACCAAATCAACAAGTGTTCTTCACTATTGTTTAGTGGGCTCCACCACCACTTACCCGCAATCCCGCCCTGCTTTTTAAGTGGTTATTCTATTTACCTGGTCAAAAATTCGAAAAGCATAAAAAGCATGAATGTAACGTCTTTATCTCACCATTGTCTCTGAGTTTCTTAGCTATTCCAAATGAGGCAATCAATAGTATCTATACTATCATCACTTAGTTTGCTGCTGCTCCACAGTTTATGTACACACACACACACACACACACACACACACTAACACATACTTAGACGCACACTGCCTACAGTAATGTGGACAACACACTTCTCAGCTCTTGAAAAATTTAGCCCGAGCATCAGATTTTTATTATTATACAAAATGAGAACATTTCTTTGACCATTTTCAAGCATCTACAAGATGGCTTCCAACTCTCCCTGTTGTGGATGTTTTGGGAAGTAGAATGAAGATGATGGTCGAGGAACAGATGGGAATAGTTTTATTTCTGATTGGCATGATAGATTGATCATTTTCACAACATCTGAAGTAGAAATATAGAAATTTTGGTCATTATTAGTTTTTGGAGTTAAGTCCCTTGGAGCCCCGTGGGAAGTAAGAATAATGATGTAGTCTCTGGGAATCTTACTAATGTTTCTTGATTTAATCAGGAATGTGAGGACATTATTACTATTATTATTGCTAAGGTGTTGTGTCTAATTTGGTAACAGAGAAAGCAATTTCTGGTGAAATTTTCTATTGCGACGTAGCGTTAGAGTAAAAGTCTAACCTCCCACTAGGGATGAGAGTGTTTCCATCAATCTCATTTTAGGGTTTGGTGGGGAGTTACTCTCATGAAAAGACAATGGACTCTAGAGTATTGCAGCTCATAAGCACAGTGTTGGAATATAAACTTTTGACTGATATCTTTCACAAATAAGAAGCCTGCTGAAGATAGAGCAGAGTCATGGGTTACTGAATGTTTAGAACACAATCAGTTCTTCTCTCAGCAACATTTTAGAGAGCTCTATTTCTAGTACTTCATGTGGTGCAAATAATCTCTGGAAAAATATACAACTTCTGATTTCCTTAATCTCAAGTGGCAAAAATGATGGAAGAAGATTCACAGTATTTGAACACATCCATCTCCCTGCTCCTCACATATGTGAATCCTGGAGATTCAGACACCTACATCTGTGTGGTGCCATCACAGTGATTCCCCAGTCTCGGGAGCCTTTGCTTAAACCAGCAGCTAAGGGTCCAACCATACTCCTGGCATGAGAGTTAAGAGCATGAAGTAGAGAGGAATCTCTGCAATGTACTATGAAAATAAATATTCATATCTGAGATGGTGTGTGTGATTATCTAAGAAAGACATTAGACTGTTCTGTAGATAATTAATCCATGAAAGGATATTACAGGTGAAATATTGCCCTGAGTATGCATTTCATCTCACCCTTGTTCATGGTATCTCAACTGGACAATATCTGGTTGTAATCTAGAGAAAAAGAATCCTGTCCTGGAGTGGAAGGAAGCAAGAGTGTGGTTTAGGTTCCTTTGAGGAATCACTGACTATGAGAAGATAACACGACAAGGTTTAATTTTAAGTCCTAGTTTTTATAAACAAGAATTTGCATGCTGAGCACTTTGGAAGAATAGCCACAGAGCGACAGTAAATAGAGCACTTATGTGAGAAGCAGTAAATTCTAATCTTAGTTGTGCTACATCTTTGCTGGGCAACAAAACAGAGTAGAAATGAATTTTGTATTTTCAAATCCAAGAAATCATGCTTAATTTTGAATCTGAGATCTGTTACTTTTCAAGAATTATATCTTGTTCAAATACTTTTATTATCTTATCTTTATTACCTTCTCTATGAATTGGGTATTATACTATCTTAAAGGTTTATTGTGTGGTTAAAATAATATCTCACCAAAAGTCCTGTACTTAATCAGCACTTGTAAGATGTATGCTCTCAATATATTAATATCCTGAGCTATAATTTCTATACAATGAAGTTATTAAATTTGATTTGCCAACTTGGAGGGTGGCATAAGATTCTGTGTGTTCAGACTCTTCACTATCCGAAGACAAACACAAACAACTGTATTCCTATATAATAATCTTGGTCTTGTTTTCTCTGACCAAAGTATCAGACTGGTCAGTTGTTTTCTGTAGAAAGGTCAACAAGACTTTTTAATTTTTTTAGTAAAAGACCCCCATGGCAGGGATTTTATTGTTCAAGTAGATAAATGATGGCTCATGCAATGATTGGTGACTGAATTCCTAAAGATGGATGAGTAGCTTTGTCTCCAGGTTGAAGATAGTCTGCAGGAATGAATGATTACAAAATGTTTAGAGCTTTTATTACAGAGACCAGGATGGGTTTTGGTCTGGGTTTCCAGCAGTCAATGGTTTATCAAAGCACATTGCCTTTTTCTTATTTATCAATAGGTCTTCCAACATAGTTATCAGAAACAGAAGTTGTTTGTCAATTAATCATTAGAGAAGGGCTGTGGCTTAGATCTCACCATGCACCGAGTATATTACAGACATAAGTTCCATTTTCCTCAGATGCATTCTTAGACTTGCACATGCATATACATGCATGTGTGTGGGATTATTAAAATATAGACTGCATGGTAGATGTTTTCACATGGTTTCTACCCATGCTGTCTCCAGGTAGGTGAATTTATTTTATGGTGGCTCCCAAGAATGCAAAAGGAGAGATGTTTTCTTAAAGCTAATCTCAAGATTAGCACAACATCATTCTTTCTGCATTCTGTTGGTTATGTGAACCACAGAACTGGCTCAATTTCATGAGGACAGTTCTACACAAGTTTGTGAATATCAGTAAGGGTGATTCATTGAGAATTGCCAATGTAATGGTATATTGTGATAGTCATTGTAGAAAATCTAGAAAATATCAATAAGCAAAATGGACAAAAAAGTCCCTATATCTCAAGATACTTAGGTAACCACAATTGGCTCCAATTTTATTGAGATATTATTAAACTATACCATATGTAAGTTTAAGTTGTACAACTTGATTCGATACATAAATATATTGTGAAATGATTACATAAAAGTTAATTAACACCTCCATTTTCTCTCATAATTACCTTTTCTTGGTTGAGATAGCTTAAAATCTATTAAAAACTGTCTAGTACAATACAGTACTTTTTTATTATAATCATTTAACTATATCCCCAAATCTTGTCATCTTATAACTATTTTCTACCATTTGACCAACACCTTTCTCCATTTTGCTCACAATTTGAGTTTGACTTTTTAAGATTCCACCCACAAGTGAATATATACAGTATTTCACTTAACATGGTACATTCCAGGTACATTCATGTTGTTGCAAAAGACTGAGTAGTTTTTAATGTAAATGATTACTTGCTCTCTCTTACTTTTTTGAACCGACTGACACTTTGTTTCTTCTTTTAGTAATAGCTGTCTTTTTTTTGGGTGCTAACTGTCATGATGCTCAATTTTGACCTGCAAAATAGCTCCATAATGAAAACTGAATTGAAGAAATCTACTTGGTTTCCTGCCCTAAGGATTGCTTACATGCTTTCTATGTAATCTGTTATGGAAAAGGACTCAGAATTACTGTACTGATATTCAGTTTTTCCATGTTATCTCTTAGTTCTTCTCTCCTTATGTGTCTTCATACCTGGGAGGCAGGACACATATAAATTAGGGAAGGAGGACATGTCAAAAGAACCACAAGTTATATCACACCCCTGAAATCACAAGGACAAGAGAAATTGGGCATCTGTGGGGGTTATGACTACAAATTCTTTCATGAAATTGAGAAGTTTTTTTATGTTACAGGTTTGCTCAGACTTTTCATTTCTGAGTCCCTTTCTAATGATGCTTTAAATGTTTGCCAGCATTATTTATGTTTGGTTCACTTCTATGTTTGGTCTCCAGAGGGCAATGTTGCACAAATGAGAATAAATAACAAACTAGGTAAAGAACTGCATCATTTCTTTAACTCCTCCTTCTTGGGGGTGAGTGAAGTGACCAGCTGCTCTTTGAAGACTCTGACATATGAGAATAATTTAAAAATCAGAGCACAACCAGTTTGTCACGGAAGAGAATTTTCTCAACATTTCCGAACGTGCTTGAACAAGATTCTAGAGCGTCAACCATACCCATTCTTCCTTGTATCAAGGCTGCTGTTTCTCCAGTCTTAGTCCTCCCTGCTTAGGGAAGATCTTCACAAAGGACCCCACAACTTCTTTACTGCTCAGCTATGAGCCTGGTTCCTGTACTCGTGCTTATGATATCTTTTTCTCTGAGTAAGTAAAATTCTATTCTATCTTCTGTTTTGCTAGAAATATGGTTTAGCTAGTGGTCTGTGGATAAAGACACTTTCTCTATCGTAGGTGAGTTTGTTCTGGTCTCATTGATGCAGCATTTTTGTTTCAGAAGACACCCAAGCCCAGTCAGTGACCCAACCTGATGTCCATGTCACAGTCTCTGAAGGATTCCCTCTGGAACTGAGGTGCAATTATTCCTTTGGTGGACCTCCTTATCTCTATTGGTACGTCCAGTACCCCAACCAAGGACTCCAGTTTCTCCTCAAGTACATATCAGGGGACACCCTGGTTAAAGGCATCGAAGGTTTTGAGGCTGAATTTAAGAAGAGTGAAACCTCTTTCCATCTGAAAAAGCATTCAGCACATTTGAGCGACTCGGCCAAATACTTCTGTGTGCTGAGTGACACAGTGTCTGAGACTGCAGGGGGAGCTGAACACAAACTTCTGGTGAATGTGAGGCTTTCAGTGACTCAAGGGGTCAACTTGTGGATATTTTTAGTAACATCTTATGTTCTTATAATACAAGTAGGGCAGAGGAGACTAAACTAGCTCTTGTGCAGACATGGTTTTTATGTAATCTTTAAAGATTCGTGAGATGCATGGATTCACAAGGAAAGGATAAATTATTAGAAAATCATAAATGCAAAACAGACTGGAAACTGGAACTCACTCAGAGAATTACTGTTTTTGTGCGGGGTTGTCATATGACCAGACATAGGAAAGTACCATGACAGTCTACGTTGATGGTTTTCATCCAGTAGGGGGCACTCCAGGTTTCACTATTACTGAGGACCTTTTATTGAAGTTCTATGTCTAGGTCTGAATGTTTGTAAAACAGAATGAGGAAATTAAAGTTTTCAACAGTTAGAAGAAGTAATTGAAGAACATGTGATTAAATAAAGTTACTAAACATGAAGGGAAAATATTTACTTACTATTTCTGTCATTTATTATTTTAATATCTCAAAAATGTGGAGCTCATTTCTCCATAAATCCATCATTCATTGAAGTTGAGAAGGCCTGGGCTACAATAATATGACAGAGGTGATTACTGGAGTGGAGTTCAAAGTAGGAAGCAACTCACTTAGTAGGAGTTAAGTGTGACTCGTTGCCATGCTGAGTGGTTTATGGCGAGATTGTGGCGCTGATTCTCCTAAAGATTTTGATGTGGACTTTTTGCTCATTTGCCTGATGTATCCAAGTCATTCAGTTTGTCTCTGTATTTCTTTGATAGCAAATTGTTCTGTATGTAGCTATAGATGAGTGAGTCATGGGAGGAGGTGAATGCTGGAGCCCTCTCTCTTGCCATTTGAACCAGAATCTTTCTTTCATGCCAATGTGTTTGACAGCAGACAGGAATTAATGAAAAAAATGAACAGTTTAAGAATTGTTTAAGAAACACTAGGGGTACAGTAAATGGCTGGAGCAGTGTGCCTTCAGTGTGTAGAATTCAGATTTCTACTTTCAATAATGTATACTCTATTTAAGAAAGCCAATTATGAAAATAAAAGTGTCAAGAAAAGTACAATAAAAATTCAGCTAAGAAATATCATAATAAAACATCTAGGAATCATATTCTAAGAGGAATTTAAAAGTTTTAAAATAAAAATTAATAGAACACATTAAATATATAAATCTACATGCAGTTGGTAATATACACATTTCTCTATTTTAGAAGTATTATTTTTCATAATAATTTGAGATATTAAGTTTTGTCATGTGGATGAGGGGTTGGACTAATTTTCTATATTGTAAGGGGATCTATTTGTTCAAATCACTGTGAAGTGACTTTCTTCAGACAACAAACCAACGATAAGAATTAATTTCTCATGGCTAATATCATTATTCTGTAAGCCATTTTTTCCCTGTCTGCTAAGAAAGAGTAAGGATCACAAGAAGGAACTAATAAAAAGATATTTATTCTTAGGCCAAGGAGTGGGAAAGGGAGTAGATGTTCTAAAGATCTTCCCCACCATGGGCACATAGGTGAATGGCTATATGGTTTTACACAGAATGGGGAGGGAAGAGCGGTGGCATCTGATGGTTGCAGAATTCTGAAAAAGGAGTGGATCGTTCCAGAAACATGTCCCAATTTGGTTTGGATCAGAGCTGTCCTAGTGCAGAGAGATGGGGATTTAACTTGTTCTTTCTTTGACCCTTATTTCATCTTTGCCCCCATGTTTCCTGATTTCTGGTTCTAGTTAGTTCCTATAGCTCTTTTAGTTCATCCAGCACATATGTCAACATTGAGAAGGTACAGATGCCATTATTTTCTAATCTATGGATATGAATTCTATTCTTTTCCATAATCCCACTGGTTATCTAGTACTTGTGATTCAGCAATTTCCTAAATATAGGCACATGTTAGCTTTCATTTAACAATTATGAGGAAACAGTCTATCACTAGGTGACCTGGTCTGTTTCCTATATGTACTATACCACTTACAGACATTGACATTAGTTTTGCTTATATTTATACCTACAGGAATAGATCAGAAATATCCAAAAATTTTAACAAATGAGAAAATTGCAAAGAGAATTTAAAAGAATAAAAGATGAAATTAAAACAGGATATCCATACGATGATTTGAGCTCTAGACAAGAGAATCTGGAAAAAGTTTATCTAGGACCTGAGTTGAAAGTGACCAGGACAACAGGAGGGGAAATTCTATTACAGGTTATTAGTCAATAGTCATATTTGAGGAACTACTGCTCTCTGTGTCATTAGGATCTAAAAACACCTGGAAGGTATATATATCTAGATATATATCTAGATATATATATATATATATATATGTTGACATTATCTCAATCGGTATCCTGATGTTTCCTAGAGATTAGAGAATTTCTACCCTTTTTAGTCAATGCTTTGGATTAACAAGCCATATATCCATTATCTCAGGTAATCTGTTCTTCCAGAGAAAAAAGATTTCTGAGTGCATGTCAAATGTCTCATCACAATCTACAGACCAAGCTCTTTCCTATGGTTGGAATTATATTCATTAATGGATGGATTTCTCTCTTTTCTTACCATTAACTCTATATTTTAATCATTTCTACTAAGGAGATATTCATGTTTTGACACATGGCACTATCAGCAGAGGATTTACAAGATCGGGACAAGACTAGTCTTGAAGTAGCAGAGTCTGCAATAGTGCACACTTGACATGTTTATTCAATTTAATTAATTTATTTCTCTTCTATTTGAATCTTTGTGTTGAAATCTTAACTTTAGAAAGAATGTTTCTCTGTGAGAGCTTAATTCAGAGAGTTGATTTGGCTGACTAAACCCCTGGCCAATTGACAGCATTGGAGGAGGGTGAGAAGGAAAGACTTTACTCCTCAATTTCTTAGCCAAGTAAGTGATGGCATCTTTCTTATTTAAATATTGTTAAAAATGTGGAATATATCTAACTTTTCTAAATTTATTAACATATCAAAATACTGTGGTGAGATGAAATTCTGAATCTCATATCTTTATCATGTTTGCTTCTTGCTAATAAACCTAACTTCTGATTAGAGGCACACTTGGAACTTAATTTATTTGACTTGTGCTATTTAAAAAATATTTATTGAGGTAGTTCTGATTTAAAAAATAATGAAAGCCCATAGGGTAGCTTCAACATAAAATGAACGTATGTCAAGACAACACACCCACCACAAAATTGCCAAAAGTCCTTCACCGCTGGCCCTTGGACCCCCAGCACCACTTGATCCTGCCATATGCCCCTTTCTTCTCTGAAGATCTCAGTTTTATTGTCAGTCTATTGTCTGAGATTTGTTTCATCAGTTCATTTTGTTTCTTTATATTCCATATATGAGTGAGATAATCTATTATTTGTCCATGGCATTTCACTTATCACAGTCCCCTCTAGTTCCATCCATTTTGTCACAAGTGTCAGGATTTCATCTTTTTTGAATTCCAAGTCGTGCCTCCTGAGAAATGTCATACTGATGAATTCTGACAGGTTGATCTCCTGGTTTTAGATCAACATGTATTATGGCGCCGTTTATTGCCATGCCAGGAGGGTTGTCTTCTGCCCAAACAGAATGCAATTCTGTCACTAATTAGTATCTATGATGTTTGTTTCCATTGGAGAGGTTATAGCATGCATTCACCATTCTTCTTCTCAGGGTACTGTGAGGGATAAAATCAGGGGTGAATCTTTGTCTCCTAGGCATAGTTGAGATGATCCATCTTGGTTGAAGGTGATTTCTGCCTTCATTTTTGAAAGAAGTTCTCTTTCCAGCAGTAAGATTGTCAGTCATGAAGGTACAGGACCTTGTGGAGTATTTGAAGGCTTCATAATTGGCCATGTTACAAGCCACAGAAGGGCCTTTGAATCCAGATTGTGGTGGCACCAACAATGGTGATCTTTTTGTTTGAGAGGGGCTCTCCATTGTGGGTTACTGCTGAATGCTCAGCCCCTGTGTCTATGATAAAGTTAAAAATTGCTCCCCTGCTTTTATTTTGACCATAGGCTTATGGGGACCCAGGTTGATTGAGCCCAGTCTGTTCTTTTCTTGATCTTTGCCAACCAGGCCTATCAGATCTTCATTGGGTGACTTTAGCTGGCATTTGGAGGCTGGAGGTTTAGCTTGGTTCTTCTTGAATGCCAGTTGGTTGGGGCATTTATCTTTCCAGTGTCTCCTTTCCTTGCAGTAGGCGCACTGACCCTTTTGAAAGTTGATCTTCCTTTTGAGTTGTCCTTTCTTGGGTCTTGAAATTAGTCCAGGCAGATGGGCCTCAGTGCGCTATGGCAGCCGGGAGTGTGGCCTTTCATCTCATCCTCTGGTTGTCTTCCTCCTTGGCAGTGTTCTTGCGATTTGTGAAAACTCTGTTAGCAAGTTTTAACAGTTCTGTGGCATTTTTCCATGAAAATTCTTCGAGGTTTTGCAGTTTCTGCTGAATTTCACTTTGTCTTGGCCCACGAAGGTGGCATTGATCATGTGTTGGGTCTCAGCAGCCTCTGGGTGGAAAGGGGTATAGATCTGAAAAGGTTCACAAAGTCTTTTATAAAAGGCAGAATGGCTACATCAGCCTTTTGGGTCACTTCAGAGACATTTGACATATTAATAGGCTTATTAGCCCCTTCTCATACCCTTTGAATGAAAGCCAGACGATATCTCTTGAGACTAGTCTTTCCTTCTTCAGAATTAGGGTTCCATCGGGTTCTTCCTCTGGTAAACCTCCACGTACTCAGGCTTCCCCATCTAAGAGTCCTGAGGGTGCTTGTATTTGAAGCCACTTTCTAGCCTCAATAATTATGCGTCGACTTTCTTCTGTGTTGAATAAGGTGAGCAGGAGCTGTCTACCATCAGCCCAAGTTGGATGGTGGTTTGAAAAATAGACTCTAACAGGTCAATCATAGCTTGTGGCTGCTCACAATAAGATTGAGTGTGATGTCTCCAGTTGAGAAGATCGGTGGTGGAGAAGGGTTGATAATAGAAAATAGATTCCCCATCTTGGAAGGTTCCATCTGGGCTCAGTCTGTGTGGTTCCCTAATTTCTCTTAAGGATAACTGCATGGCAGGGTTCATCTGGGAATCATCTTCCCTTGATTTAAGACACTTTTTAATATTTCCAACCAGAGATGGAAGGGATGTTTTACTCCCTCTGGGTGGGGGTGAGACTGAAGGGGGTTGACTCTCTGACAAGAGTGGATTTGAGGCAGGTGTGTCAGGGACAGGTTGGTAAGAGTGGGGTAGGAAGTCCTCTGAATCTTCTTGAAAAATAAAGGGTGCCCATGCTGGCGGGGCTTAGGTTTTGGATCAGCTTTGACACCAAAGTCCTACATTGTCCCTGATGATTGGGGTGGAACTGGACCCAAGGAGACTTAAGAATAGTTAATTCTAGCCAGTGATCTATATAAGGAAACTAGTCTGGGTGACCAGGCTTGCCAGTAACTACACGATAAACAGCTTGAATTGTGGGAACATCTAAGGTTCCTTCAGAAGGCCATCCAACATTAAAAGTAGACCACTCTTATTCACAAAGATTGCAGAGCTTTCTGGTGCTTAATTTGACTCCACAATCACCTGAAAATCCCTGCTTGAAGTTTTTTAGCATACAGTCTAAGACCGTAGGTTTAGAAGATTTTCCTCCCATGTTTCCCTCCACCCACGGTGATGCAAGACAGATAAGGGGTAAATTTTGCTTTTGTTCACCTGGCCATTCTTCCAAAGAAGATTTGGGTGCTTCTTAGCTTTGGCAGGTCTGTATGAACCCTGGACTCAGACAAGATTTGTAGACGGGACTTCTGCTCCAGAAACTGATACTTCCCTGATCATATGAAGTCACCATGGAACAGTAGGTTGGAACTCACTCAAGCTCCATAGTAATTGCCATGGAGCTGGGACATGCACACAAACATTCACAGAAACAAACAAATACTCTAGAGTTTATACGTTCCACCTACCAAGACTTTCAAAAAGTTGAAAGACCTGATATTTTTCAGAACAGGCAGCCCTGCAGGGGTCCCAGCACAGGTGGTCCCTCTAGGACCATTCAGAAGTGACCACTGTCAGAATCCCCACAAGAGCAAGCTTTAGACCAGGGATTGAAGTTCAGATATCAGGGCAGTGAATTTCCTCTGGTGCCACCACCCTGTCGTGGAATGCATCCAGATCAATAAAGAAAGCAGATGAACAAGTTTGACATCTGAGATGTGTAACACGTGACCAGGACTGATCCTCCACTATGAAACAAGGGAATGGTACAAGCTGAAGAAGACCACCAATAACTTCAAAGGACAATGTCCCTTGCCCAATCAGGAACTGAAACCTGGTCGATGGACCCATCTCTCCATCCCCTTTCCTCACCACGTGCATTTTTTCCTTAAAAACCCAGGTCGCTGGCATCACAGGCTGGGTCTGAACCTCCCTTGGTCGGCTCCATCCCTTTAATTAAATGTCTGCTTGCTCACTTGCCTGACTTTATCGTGGGTTCTTTGAATGACAAAAACCCCACAACCACTGGTGACAACAGGAATGGTGAAGACAATTTTGCAATTGTCTTCATTGTGGGAGGTGATCACACTCCCTGTTTACTTCTCAAGTGGACCAGGTCTCAGAAAGGATCCCAGAAATAAAAACTTCCTGAATCAGAATCCCAGAAAATCATTTCAAACTCTCCTTTTGAGTCTACTGAGGTCCAACTGAGGCTGACCCAGATCGATCAGACCCCATGACAGTCAGGTCAGGAGAAATCACGGTGGTGCCTTCTTCTCTGCTCTGAGCCCAATGTTGGTGAACCTGTGCAGCTGGCGTTCAACAACGGTGGCTCAAGTCCTGCACATCTGTTGGAATTTCCTGGCCAATGCACCAAAATGTTACAGCAAAACAGACTTGGCTAGTGGAAATCAGCAGGCTTCACACACAGGAAAGTTGAAGGGATTTTATTTAATGCTGGTAGGTACCAGTGGAGTCCTTTCCAAAGACTGGCTCCCCAAGTTGGAGTGAGTTACAGATTTTATAGACAGGGATTTTGGGGGTAGGCTATTGTAAGATGGAGGTGGGTCTCTGGAATTTCTTCATTGCTGATTGTTGTTCATTGTGTGATAAGCAGGTCTATTAATAATAATGGATTCCAACAAGCAGAAGTAATTTACAGCTTAGGGCTTGGGCTGGTGAGATAGTTCATTGGAGACTTATTTCCACCTCATTGTTTAGTGGAGACATTTCCTGAGGCTTATTTCCTCCTCATGAGGAGAGTGGTGGACTAACATCCAAAATAACCGTCTCATCTCTCAGGTGGGATGAGGGCTTTGTAGAGGGGTAAGATAAAACGGTTTACCTGAGGGGATACAGGAAGGAGAGGGACAGGGCCCAGCAAGCTGTTGCTTTGTTGTAATTGATGTCTATTCATTGTGACTCCAGGCTGCTTCAGCTTATCTTTGATTTTAACACTATGGGGTTGCTTATGTGCCAGAGGTAAGGTTGATTCTAGGTGGGACAGCTTTGAGAGAAAAAGAGGAAAAAAACAAAACAAAACAGAATGGTTACTTAGTTAATCATTGAATTTGTGAGGTCTCCTTCATATGCTTAAATAACCACTCTTTCAGTAACCAGAAGGCTTTCTCTAAGGCAGTTATTTACTCCACATAACATTCCTATTCCTGTGGAAATTGAGTTAGAATGATGAATTTGAACAAAAGCAAAGGGCATTGAGTGTCTTCTAGATGCCAGAAGCTATGAAGACAGTCTGAGGCTGTTCCTATGTACTCCTCTAAGAGGTGGTGGTACATAAAAAATTCTGCTGTACAAGCTTTGAATTGATGCACAACTTATTTACTCTTTTTCAAATAACATAATGCCCATTCTGTATAAACCAATAAAGTCAGAGGGAGAACTTTAAGCCCCACATAAATTTCTGAGGGGACAAGTTGGGCTGTACCATGAGATTAGGTACCACCCCAAGGAGATCATCTCCAAACATACTTTTTGAGTCTCCTTTGATTATGTTTCTTTGGGTTACAAAAAATTATAACTCAGATTTTCTTTCAATACTGTCTCCAGATTCTGAGTTGGAAGCCATGAGTCAAATTCGATGACTATGTTTGCATAGTAATTTTTGTGCCTTAATAAAAACATGCTTGTGGGTGGGAGCAAAGGGTAGTGGGGGCGTCTAATGGATAGAGATGGAGAACTATTAGGAATTTGGTGGTGGATGTGATTTGTTATATATATGATGAAGTGTGAACTTGCACACTCAAAATGTATGTATGTTATGAATCAATGTTACCTCAAAAAACAAACAAAAAACCCAAAACACCAAACCAACCCACCTCTCATTTACCAGTTAAGGTTTCATGAACATTATTTTTACTTGTTACCATATCATCATATTGCTTGCAATAATTTCAACATAGTTTTTGGGTGGTAATATTAGAGCAATTTGAAATTGGAAGCAGTCTTTCCTATCGATTTTGTGACTTTCTCTGACACTTTAGAGAAGGAAGCAAATTTCTTGAATGATTAAATTTGCTGAAATGTGCTGACCTCTAAAAGGATGTCCTCTCTGTTAAGAGGCTGTTCACAGAACAAAGCACCATTAAAATCACTATCAAGAAGCCTCAAAACTGTTGTTATTCTGATGAAATTTGTAGATTCTGTCTAGTGATGTCACTGACACAAAGAAGAAAATGCAGAACAGGTGGCCTTAAATCAGCTTCTTGATGAGTGGCATGTTCACAGCTCAGGCTGGAGAGTGGCTGCGTTGACATGGCTTTGCAGAGCACACTGGAAGCTGTGTGTCTGGGGCTCCTCCTCAGCTCCCTCTGGAGGGGTAAGTTAGCCTCTTCAACATCTGGTCTTGGAGAAGCATATGCCATTGATGTTTTAAAGTATGTACGCATTTTAACCAAAAGGAAGCCATATTTATAAACACTCACTGTACTAAGGGTTAATTTAGCACGTCAGGTAGTAACTAAAATTCACAAATTAATTCATTTCAGTCACAACCTCTTGTATTTGTTTCTTGCAGTTGTGGAGAGCAAGGACCAAGTATTTCAGCCTTCTACTGTGGAATCTTCTGAGGGAGCTGTGGTGGCCATTCCCTGTAATCACTCTATAGCCACTGCTTACAGCTTCTTCTGGTACCTTCACTTCCCAGGATATGCACCACGACTCCTTGTTAAGGGCGCCAGTCCTTCTCATCAGGGACGCTACAACATGACATATGAGAGATTCTCCTCATCACTGCTCATCTCTCAGCTGCAGGTGGCAGACACTGCTATGTACTACTGTGCTCTGGCGGACACAGTGGCAGGAAACCCACAAATTGCTGAACAGAAACTGGGAGACATAACAACCTTTGTGGAGGTGGGAAAGAGATGAGCAATGGTAGCTTTCCCCTCTAAGCCAGTGTTTCCAAACTTTTTCCATTTGACACTGCCATCAGAAAAGATTTTGCGTCCAGACGCACTGCATAGTAGCAAGTGTGCACAGGGAAAATATGCTACCGGGAGTGATTCACTAATGGTGCTGACAGTTCATATTCAGTTAGTCCTCTTGATCATTGAATCACTGTGACACATTTTTTTGAGATTTGATTTGTTCGTTTTTGCTTTCTCTCATAAAATATCCCATTATCAGCTATGATAGGAGTAAGAGATATGTCATGTCTATTATTATCCTCTTTTTTCTGCTTGCATATCATTTATTTTGGAGGGAACATTGGTTTACAACACTGTGTAAGTTTCAGGAGTATAATTTACACTGCTACAAATGTATGTATCACATTATACCTGCAACCTACTTACCACCCATCATTATTCAATTGATTCCTCTACCTATTCCTCCCACTCTACCCACCATCATTCTCTTATCAAGTCTAAGGGCTTCATTTTATTTGCTTACTTTGTTTCTTTACATTTCACATGAATCAGTTTAAATGGCGATTGTCTGTTTTTTTGCATCTTCTTTCTTTTAGCAGAACTTCTTCAAGTTCTATCCATGTTGCTGCCAATGCAAGATTTTTCCATAGTGGCTACACGAAGTTACATTCTCACCACAGTGTATAAAGGTTCCTTTTTCTCCACACACACTAACACTGCTTATTTCTTGTCTTTTTTATATAGGCCATTATCATAGGTGTGAAATAATCTAATTGTGGTTTTGATTTGCATTTCCCCAATACTAAGTGACAATGACCATTTTTCATGTGCCTATTGACCCTCTATATGAATTTTCAGAAGTGTCTCTTCAGATTCTCTGACTGTTTTTGTTTTGTTGTTGAGTTGTTTATATATTTTCTGCTTGCGTTTTAAATATCTGCTAGTTTTAATCTCTTTGCAGGATTATTTTCAAGAAATACATTTACAGTATCTGTTTTGTAAAGGGCAGTTTAGTTCACCTTGGATGATTTAAGAAATGTAAAATGGACAAATGTGTGAGTGGCTACTACCAAGAACCCTGAGTTTAGAACTCAATAATTTACCCTGGATACCTTGCTTGTAATTCAACATAAAGACCTAGAGAGGATTCTAGTATTTACCTATATATGAAATATTAGTATAACTGAATTCTTTCTTGATATCTAAAATGAATACTAATATAAATGGAACTTGTAATATATTCTTCTCATATTCTTATAAAGCCAGAGGGACATACATGTGTCCATCGTATTTAACTTATTTATTTTTAATTTTACTGAAAGATGTATTATAATATTATAAAGATTTAATGTATTTATCATCATAAATTAACATCTGTATATGATATATTAAGTTCAAATCCAACGGTCCCACTCTATCCTTTAGCAAAGACATAGGCTAGACAATAATTCCTAAGCCTTTTTATCTGAGGTATCTGGATTTTATGAAAACAAGATAGATTTTTACTATATTCCAGATCAACTGAATCAGTTTGTAGGGAGTCTTAGATATCTGTATTTCCCATAAAGTACTCTGTGTTCATTTTGCTTTTCGGTCCAATTTTTTCTTGAGATGCCAGACTCTGGACCCCAGATCTTGAGATTGTTCACTACTATTCCCTACTTCCTTTCACATAAACATAATGACGGAGAAGAGTTTTCAGGAGTTGATCCTCCAAGTATCAGTGCTGATCCAGATAGACTTTTAGCAGATGTTTACATATGGAATATTCAAGGAACCATTGCTGACTACAGAAGAAAAGAACATTCTAATAAAGTTAATTATCATGAGGTTTTACCAGGATGTCTTACATAGCTTATATCTGAATTTGAATATTTAATAACACCCAAATATCTCTATTGGATACAAATATAAATTGACCTATGTTAGTACCATTTCCATAGGCATATTCTATTTTTGTTTACTGTTTATTAAGAAGTGTTCCAGTATTATTTTTGGATCAAATTAAAATATTTGAGATATGCCTGCATTTTTAAGTTTCCTGCACAGCGCCATGTATCTGGTACATTGGTATTTTAGTTCTACTGTTTAAAATGTCAAGAACAAATCTTTCTACCAGATTTTTACAGCTCACTGTAAAACATTAAAGGCACTATTACCCAAAAGAGAAAGTAGAATAAGAATGAAATGAAAGAGGAAAATACAGTTGATGGAAGAAGAATTGTAGAGAGCAGCTATGATAACTCAACCTCAACCTCATTTAGAAGCCCTGAATTCAATGCTGAAAAGGAGAGAGGATCCACAGGAGACTAAAATCCCCTTCATTCTCACAGTCTGGGAGTTTGTCTCTATATAAAATACAGAAGGAAGACAAGTTGAAGAGATACAGGGGATGGTTATGTGACTAGAATTATGCATTTATAGGCCAAGGAACACCAATGATGGCCAGCAAACACCAGAAACACCGTGAGGCAAGAAAGGATTCTCTTTTAGGGTTGTCAGATGGAACATGGCCCTGCTGACATCTTCATTCCAGACTTCTAGCCTCCACACCAGTGCAAAAAGAAACTTCTGTCATTTTATGCCACTGAGGTTTTGTACTGTTATAGCAGCTGTAAGAAACAAAACAAGTCAGTATATCATAGTCCTTCTGATTCTTGCAAAAAAAAAGTAAGAAAAGAAATACAGGTTTCCTTGTTTTAGAAATCTCTAGACCAGAGATGGACATCAATTTCTATGTTAAAGAATATCCTGTAATCCATGGGATGCTCTGCTTTCTTCCTTTGACAGCAATAGCATACACAGGCAGAAGTGACAACGGAAGGTATTAGGAAGAACTTGAACTCCAGGAGTCAAGTAGCTTTATAGTTCATAAAGCATTGTCAGAGAAAAGAGCACACCTGAAAATCATGTCTTGGAAGCTCTGTTAGCTGTATTGAAGAAAAAGGAGTGACCAGTTGGGACCAGGCCATTAAGGCAACATTGTAGCATCTTCATGTTAGGACCAGGACCCATGAATAAAATCCTTCAGGTTCTGGGATGTTTTTTTACTATAGAACAAAGAAAATGAACCCGACATATCTTTATAATAGTACCCTCTGCTTAGAAAAGCTCTCATATTATGAATCCAATGAAAATTTTCTGGTTTACTTTGATCAGTACACTCCATGACCCCTTTGGGTATTAAATAAGTTCACTCTTCAATATTTAGTACGTGATGGCTTTCTATGCTATATAACTTGTATCAATTTATTTTCCTACCTCTCCTTCCCTGTAAGATAATAGGAAAAAATATCTCTTTCTATCTATCTATATATCTATCCAGTATTATCTAGTTATCTTTTATCTATCATCTATCTAATCTTTTCTTTGTTCATGACACAGATTCCCAAGACCCTTGTCATTTCCTAAGTGATAAAAGCACTAGGAGAATCTTTTGGTCTGATATTAGGTCTCTAATCCCAGTTCCTGAATAGGAGGGCCCCGGACTGTGAAATGTACTACATAAAAAGACTAGAAACAGCAAATGTTGGTGAGGCTGTGGGGGAAAAAAAAGAACCCTCCCACATCTGTTGGTGGGGATGTAAATTTGTGTAACCTCTTTGGAAAACAATAAGAAGAGTTCTCAAAAAAATACAGGTGGTGTTACCATTCAATCTAGCAACCTCAGTTCTAGGCATATACCCTGACAATACAAAAACTCCAAACAGAAAAATAATCTGCACCACTATGTTCATAGCGGCTCAAATTGCAATAGCTAAGCAATGGAAACAGTCTAATGTTCATCAACAGATGACTGGATAAGGAAGTTGTGGTCCATATACTCAATGGAATTCTCTGCAACTGGAAGGAAAAATGAAATTCTCCCCTTTGCTACAACCTGGATGGAACTGGAGGGAATTATGTTAATGAAATAAGCCAGAAAGAAAAAGAGAAATATCGGACATTTTTCTCATATGTGTAATATAAGAAACAAAACAAATATACTAGCAATGACCAACAAAATTCATAGGACTCACAAGTGCTACCAGCGGGGTAGGGGGATAGGGGTAGGAGAGAGGGAACAAGGTGTTGGTAAAGGACACTAGAACTTTGTTGGCAGGTGTGGTGTGAAATGCATACAGATTTAAGTGTGGTTTCTGCAAGTAGCTATATCAACACAAGAAATAATAAAATTATTATCAAAAATGTCTTAGAATAGAGTGGGTGTGGAGGGTGTGATAGCAATCAGATAATTATGTTGCTATAGACTGAATGTGTATGTCTTCCTGCTTCCCAATTCATACCTTCAAACCTAATCCCCATGTGTCAGGGTCCTTGGTGGTGGCGTTCTTGGGATGTGATTAAGTGATGAGAGTAGAAAGGGATTAGTGTTTTTATATAATGGATTCTAGAGAGCTCCATTGCCCCTTCTCCATATAGGACACAGTGGGAAGTTGGGGCTCTCTGAACCAGGAAGCAGGCCCTCAGAACAGATGGAATCTTCCAGCACCTTGATTTTGGACTGGTTTTGGACCTGATCTCCAGAACTATGAGAAATAAATGTTTGTTGCTAGAGTCAGCCAAGTCATCACACTTCTGTTACAGCAGTGTGGATGCACTAAGGCAGTCACCAACATTATGGAGCTCCTTAAACTGCCTGTCTTTGAAGTGTGCCATGAAAGGGAGATAAACTTCTCCCTTGTTGAAGCCTGTTTACTATGGCTTTGTTCCATCTTTGGAACTGTACTGTAAAATCATCTCTCTACACTGGAAAGTCTGCTTTTAAGAAAAGAGCTAATATTATTGGTTTATTTCGTGGTCAAATTGCATTTAAGCAATTTTTTTTTATTACTTGTGGAATCACAGTTTTTGTTCCTGAAATGCAATTTTAAGTGTTTTAGAGAAGCTGAGGGTAGAGAAATATCGGGGGTGGGGAGATAAAAAAGCTGTCCCTATTTTCTTAAGAGCACTATAAGTAGATGGCCACCTGCTCCATCAATTAATGGCCATTGATTTTTTTCTCTGTTGTTTGGCCTGCGTCACATATGTGGAGCAAAGCCCTAGGCTTGAACTATTCTGGGATTTCCTTGTTTACCAGGGAGTCAGTGTTTTATAAGTGTATTTACAAAATAAAAGCCCACAAAACAGCAACAAAAAAACCCCAAACAAAAACAAAACTGAAGGAGTTGTTGAAGGATAAAGGGACAGGATGTGAGTAGAAGTGTGAAAATTATGGACTAGATTGTCTGATAGTTTTCAGGTTTGCTACCAGAAAGAATGTTTTTTTAAAATATGCACTGCAGGTGCACTCTGGTGGAGCAGTGGTTAGGTCAATCATCTCTGAAGGAGCAAGCCACATACCACTGGATTGAATCCTGGGCCTAGGAGGAAGCAGCCAGTGTGAACAAACTAAAAAAGAATAAGTGAATAAATAGAATATGCTTCTTTCTCTTCTCTTTTCCTGCCTACTTTCCTTCATTCCTGCCTGCCCCTTTCCTTTAAAAAATTACAGTGCAAATTATCGGCATTAACGATTACACTCATAGTTTATTTACTCTTAATAAATTGGCAATTTATATTTTATTAAATAGGGACTTAAGAGGTTCAACTATAAAATAAAAATAAAAAGTAGTTAGCATGAGGGTTCTCACCACCTCTATTTCTTCTCACTAGACCACTGAATGTCCGGTGTCAAGTTCAGTGCCTGACCCAATGAGGGACTCCACAAATATTGTTTGATTGAGCAGATTGATACTTACCAAGAATCTTAAAGTATCTTTGATCCAGAAATCCCCTTTGAAGAAACCAGTCTAAAGAAATAATTGGAAGTCTAGACAGATTTACATGCAAAGATGTTTATCACAGTAGTTTTTCTAAAATTCAATTATTTAATAGTAGGAAAATTGGTAAATATATTATAATACTATCTATCAAGGATTATTTTGAGGACATTAATATTGATATTTTCTGTATTTACTGACAAGTAAAAATGTCTGGGAAACAACATTAAACTAAAAAACCTCCCAGGGTACCCAAATGTGGAGTGTACGAATACATGTAACTCACTTATGTCAAAAAATAACTATATATTGTCAAAATACTAAAAAGAAATACCCAAGTATTATCATTTCACATGAATTCAATTTTCATAGCTTTTCATATTTTCCAAATTCTGTACTTAGAATTCATCATTGTATTATCCAGAAAAAAATCCACAGTAAAATTAAAATTAAGAACAATCCTTCTAGCTGGTGGTTCTTGCTATAGGGTGCAGTTTTCTTTTTTCATCTCAGGAATTTTCCAAAGTTTGCTTTAGCAGAGATTTTAAATATAAATATATTTCTCAAAACAACAGTACATATGAAATACTGCAATTCTATGTTTACATAGAATTTTTGAACACAAAAATGTTTTTCAAAGGATATTGTATATAATTATTAGCACCAAGCATTTGTTAGCTAGGACTGTTGTGACAAAACATTGCCAACTGCAGGGTCAAAATAACAGAAGCTTTCTGTCCCCAGTTCTGGACGCCCAAAGTCCAAGATCAAAGGGTCATTGGGCTGGCTCCTTGTGAGAGCAGCGTTAGGAATGATGTGTTCCAGGTCTCCCGTCTCAGTTTGCAGATGGACATCTGTGTCCTCACATTGTTTCTCCTTTATTCCTGTCTGTCTCTGTGTCCAGATTTTCCTTTTTAAATCTATTTTTATGTGACTACCTGTGTTTAGACCTGTCTTTAAATAAGGTCACATTCTGAGGTCCTAAGAATTAGGATTCCAATGTATGTTTTTCTGGAGGGGGATATAAGAAGGGACATAATATAATCCATAAAGCACCACAACCGTTAATTGTTATTTTATTCCAAAAGTTGAGACAGAAAATTGCTAGTGTCTCTTCTTCTAGTTGCTTGATATCCAGTAATATTCTCCCCATTGAAATTACAAATGGCAACACAGAAACTTCAAGGTCCATTTGTTGGCCTGAAAAGAGTAGGTCATATTGATCTTATATTTCTTTTTCTTGTGTGTGTGTGTGTGTGTGTGTGTGTGTGTGATATTTTCTGCATTTGAAACAGTTTGCATTTGTACAAAACAATATAGTCTAGGAAGATCCTTCTTATGCTCATTCAATTGATCCCTATAATCTTTCGTAGTTATGAAAAAAAAAGACTCTTCAGTTGCAAATGATTTGCACAAAATTGTACAACTGGCAAAAGTCAGAAAATAGCTTACACTCAAGTTTGTCTAAACCTTTATTCACTGTTTTTCCATTGTATAAAGTAGAATCCATGTTCGACATGACCACGTTGAACTACCTGCAATTATAGTTAACAAATGAATATGATTCATAAACATATGGGTCTGAGAATTAGATTTCTTCTCTCCAATTATATTTACCACATGGGGTCGCTGCTGCAAATGAGTTGAATCTTAAGTGTAACTCTTGCATGTTTTATTTCTGTCAGGATGTCCTAGCATCTTCAGATTCCTCATAAATTCTTTCTCTTTCACCTGACCGTGAAGGCAAGATGCCCTGTGATACTACTTTGTCAAAATGTCACTGGAAGACATCAGCACTTATTGATTTTTTTGCATGGGAAAATGGAAAAATTTCTCACTCAGAATGCACTGGGCAATCCTTGAACTAGAAGAGGCACCTCTGAAATATTTTCTAGTGAATTACTGTTCTTATGATATATGAACAAAGAACTCAAGCATTAAACCCCTATCATGTCCACATTAATGAGTATCTAACATATTTTTATTATTGCAATTATTAATTCAATTAACAGTATCTTTTGGGTTTGATTTTTCTCATGAATGACTACTTTCCCCCATTTGTGTATTTATTATTGCATTTATATTGCATATATATTAAAGGAAGCATGAACAGGGTTTGCTTTAATCACATATATAATTTTGCAAATCTATTTTCTACTGACAAAAGTACTTTGCATATGATTCAGATGAGAGGGAAGGAAATTGAAAAACTGAAATTTACTCTTGTCTATATGCCATAGATGGACTCTGAAGTGGGTATTGTCCCCATTTTACAGAATAAGAAACAGACTCAGAGAAGTGAGTCACCCAGATCACTAGGTGGCAGAGTTGAAATTTAGATCTGTCTGACTCTAAAGTCATAGTTTCTTAGCCATAGTTACCAACATCATTTCCCCCATAGTTAGGTGGATGCTTCTATATAAACATCCCATCTGAGAGGTCAGAAGGGGCTAATAAGGCATTTGTTTCCCTGTTTAATGCCTGTTGAGTGACATCTGAGAAGCAGATGTTGGATGTGTACTTAGTGAGACTGTAAAAGGACACCAGGTGTCAGGAGATGAAAGGCACATGTCAGGCAGCCTTCTTAGCTCTTTTGTGGAGTAAGATTAAGATTCCTTGTTTCATACGGCTACATAGGAGTTCTAAAAGGAAATCCAGGCTATCGTACTGGAAATATTTACCTCCAGTTCTCTTCCAGTGTTCAGTTGAGCCTTGAGGGAAAGCCTGGTCTCAGGGGTTGCTGCTCTGCTATTGGCTGCTCCTGGGTACAGCCCCTCCCAACCTGTGAAAGATGCTGGTGTGGGCTCTGGGAGTTCTTGCCTCTCACTGGGTCTTATCTCAGCCCAGGTTTAGATTCAGTGACACAGCCTAGACATATACACCTAGAATATGAGGCAGGTGGCAAGAGTGGTTGTGCTCCTGATCTTGGGTGAGTTATTTTGGGATTAATAGGAATGGGATCTAGGTCTGTACAGAGATCTGCCAACTTTCCTGCTACCATTGCTTGTTATTT